>JARFOD010002585.1:0-11779 GCA_031763545.1 Mopalia muscosa | reverse complement strand
GGCGATTCGGTGCCTAACTCTGAGGGTCGTGGGTTCGATTCCCGGACGGGTTTCAACCTACAAAATTTTCTGAACAGTTATATGTTCTAACTAAGAAAGTGTTATTCCAAAATAACGAAAATATTGTCTAGTGTGTTTATAACCCATTTGATTTCCTTTGAATTTTTTGTCAGACAGAGGGAATGTGAACATATTGATATAAATTGTCCCTGCTTTTATAATTGTAGATTACTTCCGAAAGGGATATACTATATACATGTTAATGGGGCAGATACAAACGACGTCAACCAAAACGTAATACAAAACAATTGTTTGCCATATGCCTGTCCAAACCATTTATGTAGGAAGATTGGATTTGCCGCTACATCTGTCGCTTATATTAGATTTTATGTTATTTTTCCTGCATAACGCGACGTGGAAAGTCGTAAAAGAATGTTGTGTGAGTATAAACTCGTCCGAAAAGCCACGATTCGGCTGAGACCAGACAGACCATTAAACGAAACCCTTAACTAAGTTTAGTGGCCCAAAATTCTAATTCACCTCCGCCATTACCACAGAATGTTTGGAACGACATAGACACTCTTATATTTAAATTAGCATCGTCAAGTTACTTTTAAAAACATACATGACAATTAGATCTTACTCAGGGCACCTCCTGTGAATCTTTACTAGGCCGCAGACATTTGTATTCTGAAATTACTTGTTTCCAATTAGCCATCGACTTGTGACATTACGCAATTTTCCAGAACTTATTATACATAATTGTTCAGTGTGGATAACACGTTTTTGTTAAAATTTGAGTTAGAAACATGCAGCATGTATTTATGTGTTTTAAACATAATTTTACCTTGCGCATATAAGTTTAGGGGCCTACTGTTATGGTAAATACAATGCCGTTAGGGGCATAAGAAGAAACGTACCGCAAAAACCTTAGTCAAATTAACAATGGTAGTTTCAACCATTTGGTGAACTTGGCAACCCTCTCATCGTGCCTCTATTGTAATAGATAGTCTAGATAAAATTGGCAACATATTGACAAAATGCGGACTCTTGTCTCTTTAGATCTCATCATGGCCACAAGTAAGTCAAGCAAACCAAGCAATCGACTGCATTAATAAATCAATCAATTAACTATATCGTGACATGTACTGTTTTATAGCTTAGTTCGTTAAAGGTTAATTGGGTGAACCCCTCCACTATAAAGTTGAACCAATGGAGCGGGGAGTAATTGACTATAAAACCCGAAGGATTTCGGTTAACAAACAAAGAGCCTTTCGATGGATTAGACAACATAGGTCCCATCGAAAATCAAGGTCACAGTATATATAACAGTAACATTTGTTGTTTAATCCCAAAAGTTTATTCACAAATGACAATTAAATGTGGTTAGTGTGACTACTTGTAACTTGAAGTCAAATTCAAAGAGCATAATATATGCATTCCTGTATTATCTGAAACCAAAACAACCCTACTCCAAAGAGCATATACACATTTCTTTGTAATCTGAAAGCAGATCCACTCTACCTTCAAGAGTATAGATCCATTCTGATTGCTGAGATGGCATTTTGATTAAGGGAAAAAATCTTATAAATTTTATTTAACAGGGCAACTGATTTCTGCCGTGGACAGTTATGAGAATTTGATTGTTTATATTAAAGTAATTTGTCCTCAAGTATGTCATATTTGCCTATGTAAAAACCATTTGTGTGTTTGTCTTGTCATTCTGTTTTCTTTAAGTGTGTCATGCTTAAATACTTTTTTGTTGAAAGTATAATTGTTTGCACGACAATGCAAATCTGCCTGTGTCGCTGTGTTTGTCAACTTTTAAATTACAATAACGCATTGATATCTGTTGTGAACGAATAATTGTGCAATTACTTTCAGTAAAATCATTAAATGCTTGTTGAATATTAAGACAGTGTTCTAAGATATTAGCCAAATGCCGTTAGGTTTTTTTTTATTTGCTGTCAGAAATTTAACAGATGAAATATATGCATCAATCGGCAAGGATTGCATTGCAGTAACTGGATAATTTTTTTCTTCAATTTCTCAATGGACAATAACATTATTGAACTCCAATACTATCAGAAGTTTTTCCAATCAGAATGAAAACCTTCAATATTTCCATAAATTTTCACACAAATGTACCTCTCTATCTCCATAATATAACTCAACTCATACAGAAAAGAAGTGAAATCTAACCGTTTGTCATCTTATTTACATTTAAAAAACATACCATTTTGCAGGAAGTACATCTATGCACAAATTAAGAACCTTTCTGTGTCTATAATTTGCAGTTCCAATATAAAAATACTGCAATCTGAGGTATATTATCATGAAAAGCTATTTTTCCATGCCAAAAATCATTAACTACAAGACAGTCAAAAATCATATGACTAAGAGTTTCAATCTCTTGACAGGACAAACACAGTGGACCTTCTATCTGTCTGATGACTTAAAATATATTTTCCAACGCATTTTCCTATGTAATAGCCGAAACTGGAAAGAACTTAATGTACTAACTTCAAAGATTTGTTTGCATTAGGGTTTAGATTTCAATCAGTCTTGTAATATCAGTTATCAGAATATATTTCCATTTTGCGAAGCTTGAGGGTACAACGGCGATATTTTTATGATATACCAGCAGTAGTTAGCTTTTTCGTGTATATGTACTTTAAAATCTACGGCTATATCCTCTGGTACACCCATTTTTAATTATAAGAGATTACGCGTCTCAGATTATAACATGACAGCAAGTCCACTCTTATATCAATGACATACTTCGCCCAAAAAGCATCCTGGAATAGCCGATTACCGGATCCATCCATAATTAACAAAATTTTGTTTTATTATACTCGGGCTCTTCCGTAGATAGTAAATTTGACGTGGACCTTTTGATAATATCCTTCTGAGATATATTTAATTGTAAAAATGCAACTTGATTGCATGATACACAAATAAAATTGCGAAAGGATTTATTACAAAATCTCGATTCAAGCGGCTGCTATACAGTGACAAGGAATTTCCTACTGCTCTTGTTTACTAGTATCCTGACGTAACTCCGAAGATCACCATTCATTTCACAGGTTGTATTATTGATCTTTTTGAAACATTTATTTGTACGTCTTCTATCTTTTCTTTTTGCTTATTCTGTCAGTATATTTCCTTATTACTGATATACATTTTACACCATATTGAAACCATAGGGGCCTCCGTGGCGGAGTCGTCTAGAGTGTACGGTCTAGTGAGTGGAAGCTTCTGGTCCACATATCCCCTTTACCTCTGAGGGTTCGATTCCAGCGAACCCATGTGGGTTAGTATGCCAGCAACCAGCGGAAGGTCGTGGGTTTCTGGGTTAATTCACTACTCAGTTTTCCTCTTACAATAATGCTGGGCAATGATCTGCATTTGTGATTTAATCCTGTTGATCCAACAGCGGATGAATAAAGAATTTTAAAAAGTTGCTTCAAACATATGTAAGAAGCTCTACCGGAACATCAGAGTAGTATGATTTATCACTATTTTATAACTAAAAGTCTTTATTAATGTTTAGATAATTACATCGGTTATTAATATCTTATCTTAGGAGATTTTATCCTGTTGATAAGTTTGGGGTGAGGAGGTGTCCTGTAACCCTGGTGCCGTCATACCTAAATGACATTGTTAATTTGCGCCCTGTGACTATCATGTCTAGGTGCAGGCGGCAGTGGTGTAGAGATTAATCTCAATCCATTCCATTGACAGGATAGTATATAATTGAACTAACATTAGGTACGGACTAAATCCCCTATCAGACAAACATGTGAATAAAATTCCATATAAAAAAGACTTTAACCCATAACCGTTACCTAGGCTTTAATCCAGGATCGCATACGTATGGCCAAATAAACAGGAAAATGCGGTCGTTAGATGGATTAGTACAATCATGGGATAAACAGAGCTGGAGGTTAATGAACTGATACCCCCCAAGTCCATTCAAGCTTAATTAATCGACAGTGGTGCCGTAAGAACACATGGCTGTGTACTACAACAGCTGGTTTTTAGTTCTCCTGGTAAACAAGCTCACGGCAGAATCGAAGATTTTAATTATTTAATTTTCCCGATTCCATTGTGCTCACCCATACAGTGGGGGCACTGTATACATGTATGTATTAGAAACAGATTGACAATGTTCTGCCCGTTGCCGTCAACTTCTTATACATGAGATTCTCAATAAGCTAATATTTTGGCCAAAAATAAATGATTAATAAGAGTGGAACAACGATCGCACGACATCAAAGTCAGAGACCTGTAGATAACAGTACCGGTATAAACAATAAAATGCCTTTTAAACGGAGTTTTAAATTTTAACTGTTGCGCTAATATTTTTCAAAGCCTGTCGTGGATTTACTTGTATTAATTTATTATATAACAGATCGGTCGTAAAGGCATTTTGACTTTCATCAAGTTGCCGTTAAGATATTGTTGGCATAACAGTTTGGACGATGATGAAAATGTGAACTTCTGAACCGAATGCAAGAGTCAAATTGCATAAGATCTGACTTACACATTTCACCCTTGCCACAGTTGGTACCGATAACGTGGCAAACATTCCCTTACAGGAAAACCCCATAAAATCCTATAGGCTTTTGTACAACTATATAAAAGTCCTACAGAATCTGAAAGGAGTCCAGTAAACAATTATTTAGGATTACTGTGTATGTGATGCTGTCAGAACTATTTAATGGGATTGAGTTCGAGTATGTATATCTGCATGTAACCTTCTTGTCATTCTTTGTGAAGGCCGCCGCTCCGAGCTGATTGGGTGAGGCAAAGTAAAGTCACTCGAAAGTAACTGTTGTACACTACGGTCAACTTGGGGTCTTGCGTCTTTGAGGATCGACCAGGAAGGAATTGAAGTGAGGCTCGATACGACAATCCTCTTTTCCGCATTACCTTCGGAAGATGGGAAACGCTGATTAATACACCACTAATCCCTCTGTGACGCACATCATGTCCTTGACACACTTCATGTATCTGAAAACATGTTCAATTATATACAATGCCTGGTAACTTAAGGACAATTCAATAAAAAAAAAAGTAAGATAGGCTATTAAAAGTAACAAGAAATAGTAATATAGCCTCCAGACATTTACAATATTGTACTACCACAATGCTGAAACATTGTGGTGCAGGTTGTCGAGTTCGAAGCGAACACTTTTTACTGTTATAAAACTTGTTGGTTGCATATATATGCTGTTTTGTTTCATGACCGTTTGGTATAAAATCAGGCATTTTAGACAAAATATTACTGAAGCAAACTATCGAGCTTGTGTTTCAATGATTTTTGCATATCATTTTCTGTAAAATTTCCCATCGAAACACATCGAGTCATGGAAAGGTTTCCTATATGTTTACACACTGAAATCGCGAAGGCCAATGTTCAAGTTTCGACAACAACAATCTTATAAGAAGTTGATATGTATTTCAAAAATCAAATTAACATGGAGTTAGTATCTCTAGGTCATTCGAATTGTATAGCAATGTAACGCCGCTTAGTGTAATAAAAACACTTAGAGTTATAAGTATTACACTAAGAGGTGCGATTCCAACGCTAGTGTAATAACGTAACATAGTTTTCTTTATGTGTATATTAAAATGACACAAAAGTTTGCGTGTAATTAACCAGATATCTAATCTAAGAAATATAATGCAACAGTATACTAACTTACATGTCAAAACTACGTTTCTATTATTAAAATCACTATCTCTATTGATTCTGAATCCCCTGACACTGGACTGCTGTTGGATTGGTTGAATATAGCAAATTCTAGAATCACATTTATTCGAATATGACATAAGATTACCAAAGTTCTCAATTAAGGAAATACTTGATCCAGAAAAAGTCCATCGTCCAATCCTGGCCCAATTCTCGTGGATGAGATATCAATATTCGCTTGGCGGGGATAGATGAATGAATATGAGCCAAAATCGTGAAGTAGTTTAACCTGAAAAGCATTTCTGGTCGTATGCACACTATCCATCCACTTAGATAAACTAAGCTCGTGTCATATTGCTGTAGAATATTCAAACTTAGTTTAGCCTTACATTATGTTCGATGCCTAAGTATATGAAAACTGTTAATTATCTATTCAATGAAGCTTAGTCTACCAGGGGATTTAAAAAAGACAAAAACAAATGCGTGTCATAATCGCGGCGGTCGTTTGATGATTTCCTGGATGATTTTCTATTAATCTTTACATCATGTCCCATATATCTGACCGAACACAAAAGTGAAGAACAACAAACTACACATTTTATTGCTAAGAGTATGTTTTGTTGTTTTTAGTAAAATCACTATCTGTATTGATTCCTAATCCTCTGACCGTGGACTGCTGCTCGATTTGTTGAGTCACATTTGTTTGAGCATGACCTGATATGTAAGTTATAGATGAAACAAACACTTGGTTAAAGTTATAAAGGTGAGTGGCAGTAGGTCAGAATTCTGGTTCTTTCTAATAAATAATGAGATGGTTCTTATAACACGAATCTTAGCTTATTAATTGGAGATTAATCAATTTAATCTAGCCTTTATTTCGTGAGAAAAAGAATCATATTTTACCAAACAAATTGTATGCTTTTGTTGCATCATTTGCAAGTAATTTCAAGCTGAATAATTATGAAAGATTAAGTGTTTTATTCACACTATTAACATGAAAAAAATTGTAATTAGTTTTAATAGGTGACGACATATGCTGGACAAATAAAACAAATCCAAAGAGGTGAGAATATCCTTTTGACCCGGTGTTCTCTTCAATGTATCGTGATATGGTGTCATTTATTTGTTTTGACCGGGACTGCCTTACAGTGTAATCGATAAATGTTTAATTAAGTGACCATTTCTACTTGGGTTTGTGTATGGAACCTCTGGTAATTGACTATAAAGCCCTAGGGAGATCGGTTAACTGCCACGAACCCTTTCATTGGAAAAGACAATTTGGATCCAACCGACTTTCGGAATTAGCGATAAAGAATTGCTTCAGTCTAGCCTATTGCAAAGATGAAAAGAAAAACAACCGTGAAGCAACCATTCAAGCACTTCCAAATTTGTGAAATAGATACTAGTATAACCAGAAGTCTATTAACTAATATACTTCTGCTATAACATATATTCAACAACGTATTAATGCGTTGAAATTGCAGAGAGCAATTGGAATTAACAGGTACAAATGCATTCAACAATTCTTTCCCATTAAATATATTTTGCCTTGTGTTCCTTACGATTTCATTTGAAATATGAGCAATTGGTAGATATTCACGAACTATACAAATGGTGTAATGTAGAAAAACATCAATATTTAAGCTTTTATAATGCCATCATCAGGGTATGCAGTTCACATGTAGAATCTAAGCTAAAATATGCCGTTAATGGCATAATAAATGGTGAAACATTGAGTGGCTATGAAGCGGTTATAAATGTACAATTTCTATACATCCGTTTGAAAGGAAATGAAGAGAGCTTTGTCTATTATTTTTAATGCCAATAGGCCCTCATTGAGGACAGTTGTTGTGTACTGTAGGAAATACATTTAAAAGTACAAGAAAAAGTGCTTGTTTATGAACCCAAATACTTTCTTTTTCATAAAACAGAATCTGACCTATTTGGTACGCAACCTTAAGCAAGTCAGACAATGCCTGGTTAACAAAGCAAGAAACTGCACAAAATGATAACTGCTGTCGAGCAAAACAACACCCGATCAACCATCCGTAGACAATAGTGTATAACATCTGCTAACAGCATAAAATAATTGGCTTCATCGGCTGCCATTTATGATATTATTTCGCTAAAAAACAAAGGGACTGGTCTTATTTATTCTCGAAATATACCATATGCATTACCATATTCAGTTTCTATGGAAACTCTGCGTGGTCTACTATAAGGATTACAGGTATATTTATTAAAGGCGACTTTCACCAGATATCATTAATTCGACCATTACATAGCATGACTGCTAGCTATCCTTCGACTCAACTGCGCTTGGCTTTGGTTGGAATTTGGACAATTTGGCATATTAACTCATTTATAAAATGTCAGTTTAATTGTAATTAAAATGTCGAATAAAATGTTGACAATGTGCATGCATCAATCACCGGTTTAAAAATGAGTAAAAATCAATTTTATTTACGTTATTCCAAAGTCAGGGATAAATAAAGTTGATATATTACGCCCTTTAAGAGCGGTACATTCTCTCTCATATATCAAAGACAATGTGCGCAGAAAAAAGGTAATATGCCCTTGGGCTGAATTTTAACAGTGCCTATTGTTATTTTTCCTGTATACATTTGTCAACTATTATACTTTTGCGAATGCACTTAAGGTTTCAATAGACGGTGTATAACTGATTCTAGAATACCCTAGTTTTAACGCAAATAACCAATAAAAGTTATTATTTCAGCTTGCAATTGTTGCCATAGATACCAGTTTAAAAATTGATGGCATATGATATACTAATAAAGCCCCTTTAAGACTTTCCTGTGAATTGCAATTAAAACATTAAGCGGGAAAATCAACAGACATAATTCTACGTTTGTCCAAGATGGACAACGAATCTAATAATCACGCAATACCTCATACACCTCCCACAAAGTATTCTCGCTTATGTTTTATTCAATATTCATCAATACGTTCGGTTCTGTGTTTGGTTCTCAACTAATAATAGTTCGTTGACATGGTTATGTGCTTATAGTCATCTAGCTAATCTACACAATATATGAAGTTTATCCTGTTATAAACCCGTTTACTTTCAAATGTGTGTTGGAATAAATAAATGAACGAATGGATATTTTTATTGGTACTTGTACATTGATATTGGAAGTTTATGAAGTTTAAATCTATCGTATTTTGTATTAAAACTAGCTTTAGATATTAATTTAAGTTCAGCCAACCAGTTGGTTTCGGGTTCAAACGTTATTTGGGATCTTATCCAGAGAGCATGCAAAAAACTAATTTAATAGAACCAATCCTGCGTTAAAACATTGCATTGTACGACAGAATATATATAACACACCGTTGTATAATATGATTATTTGACGAATCGCCGTTTAGAAACGCGCATTACAACTGGTTCCCTATCAAGAAGCCAATTATCAGTTAATAATACTTAAAAACGTTCAGCAAAGCTATAACCGGACTTGTTAGAAAATCTGTTTCGTAATAAGATGTTTTTGTTTTTTGTTGGTCTAATTATACCTGTTAATAATAAAAGGTAAGTTACAAAACAAACATATGAGATATAGGTCGTCAATTCAGTTAATTATAAAAGATTACGAACAAAATTGTACTATCCTGACTGTAATTGACAAATGGGGCTAAATCCCATAGGAGGCACATTTACAATGGAGTAAACCATTGTGCAACAGTTGTGAACAGATACACTCTATATCGAATGCGCTTTTATCGCCCTGATATTTCGATGGTCTGTTTTGTTCAGTGTCTCGACTATTGAATATTATAATTGGGACACCATACTACACGCAGACACCGTATTATATATTAGTTACTGTTTATATTTTCGTTCTATACACATTCGATTAGAATATAATATTATTAATTAATAGTTACAACGTGGGCGATGCTTATCAGCTGCCATTAGTTCTACCATCAGTACATAGCATGCAAATGTCAGTCATGGCCAATCAGTTCAAAACAAACACACTTTGTTATCGGTTGGCATTTTAACTCTGTCGTTAATGATCTCGACTAAAAACAAATAATTCGAGTGCCAGACTATATAAAACCGATTGTTTTCTTGGTTCATATTTATCTTAAATGAAATCGACAATTTACTTTCTTTTTTTTTTTCAATCACGAGACTTAATGAAGAGACTTCGTATATCCCGTCAGGAGAGAATCGCGGTTTATCTCCTCGCCCCCGCTCCTATACAGGCCCACAACCTGGCTTACCATTTAGCAATTCTCAAACAGAGTTTGCTTCTTTATGCATTGTTAGCATTGTCTTTGATCTCACATAGAGCGTTCTGTACAAGGAATAATTTACTGTGATCAAGACCAGAACCGGGTGTTTCCGATAAAGCATCATATTTATGTTTGACTGATAATCGTACACTACTAAACTCTATCATTGTGACAGGTTCATGTCTATTTTTAACATTATTATTCTAACCCGGTTTTCTGTATTCTTATATGCTTTCTTGAAATAACTATAATAGAATACAGTTTAGCATACCTTTGTCTGTTTCAAGGTTTTCTTCTGTTTATGTATATCATATACTATACTACAAACCAGCATGAGCGATTCTTAGTTTTGCTCAAGCCGATCTCGGAGCCATAAATCTCTTTTATGACGTCAATTTGAAGTCCTCCGGCACTTCTAATTACATTCGTACGAATATCAGTGATGGAATTATTTTGAGCTCTGGATTTTTATCTCAATGTGCGGTTCTCTGTTGAACAAAAGAAAAATTTGTTTCAGCCACTGTGAGCCAAAGATATGTCCCTCGGGTAACCGCATGCGATTGACGAAAATTTAAAGTGCACAAAATCAGCCTTCGGTGTTTCCTGGAGAAAGCATTTTTTAAATTGAAATCGAGATAAATGTAAAACCATTGCAAGTTTGTAGAAATATTTGTTATCACATACTGTTGGTCAAAATGGTTCACCAGTGAACCGCTTACGTAATGTATCTATGCTACATATTTGTTAATTAACTGGCCAAGTTATATAAAGTGGCATTACACACCCTACGCGATCTCGCTATTCCTTCCAACGTCCATGGTTTTCCAATAGCTTGTTTCATATTACTAGATCACGAACGCCAGTATCAAGATTAAGTTTAACCAAATGCAGCAAATTCGCTGTGTAATTTTATTGGATATTTCGTTTCTGTCCAATAGTATTCCAAGAGTATGAATCACGTAAACTGGGAAATCTCTTATTAGTTTACCAAGATGCTTTAACCACAAATGCGAACCATTGATTGTGTTTATTAATTAATGTGGTTCATTAATAGATTATTTCGTGATTCTCTGGGGCAAATATTTGTTCACAGATTCATTCACCACCACCAGTTTCCAACGGATAATTAAAATATGAATTATCGATAAACCAGCCCTGTCCTTAGATTGTTTGTTAATTAAGACCTTTGAATTAATATTTTTGGAATCATAAAACAAGTCTAAAAGTTTTCAATGAAAAGTTTTTAATAAATTCTTGCACGCTATCACTCAATTCTTTATCTAAATAATTCATTAATGTTTGCGATATTGTTTGGTTATACGTTTTTAATTGTTTGATTCGAAAGGCCGATGGATGGGATAACTTTATGTTGCCCTGGTGCTCCCAGAGCTAAGGGGAAGCCGACCTGTGTGTGTTGAGCTGATATTGCGTTCAGCTATTGTCCCGTCTTATCTTTGTTCCTTACCAAATGCTTCGATGGTGGTTTCCCTCACCCACTGGACTGTATACGCCGTGGTTATAAAATATCCTTAGTACGACGTTAAAACCCCAACAACAAAACACCAAACCAGCTCTGGGGCACACACTTTTACTTGTGTTATCAACTGTAAGGTTGCCACAATCCCAGCAAAGCATTCAGATCCTGCATTATTGACAGCAAAGTTATGCACACCGTACCACTATCCTCCATCTTCGCTAACTGAAAGCCCATTTATACTGAGCGTGAACGCGACCACGAACACGAACGCGAACGCAACTGCGGCAACCGCATTTGATTGATTACCTGCTATGACAATGGAGTCGTGTATAATCACGGCCAACGCG
>JARFOD010002584.1:0-25589 GCA_031763545.1 Mopalia muscosa | reverse complement strand
GCCAGTCAATTGATTAGTTTCACTTTCGTATCATCCTTGATGTCACGTGATTTTAATACTGCGCATTTTGTGGGTCACATTTTTTTTCGAATTTTGAGCTGCACTATGTCAAAGAGAACATTGGAAGCCAAACAATCAAAAGGTACAGTTCAACATCGATCCGTTGCTCACAAGATTTTCTCATCCTACAATAAACAATGTAAATCGCGCCAAAGCACCTGGATGTTTTAATTCTGTGTTTTAATTTACCACACGGCCTTTCCATGTATGCTGATAATGGTATATAATTATGGACATGTCTTTAGGACTCTACCGCTAGTCAGGGGTAAAATTTTAACATGTACAGTAAAATTCGAGTATATCAACGTTTTACATAACTGAGTGTGTACGGTTGCTTTACTGTGTTAAACAATCCAACAATCAATTAATTTTTGTTTATTTTTATTTATTCATTTGTTCACCAATTTAAGTTATCTTAAAAAATAAACTTGAACCTGAAACAACTTTTTTTGTTTGAAGGTGAATGTAATTTATGTGTGCATACAAGAATCTAAAAATATGGATTTTGTCAGATTTTCCAGTTAAACCACATGCTCTAAAAGTACAAAAGTACTGACCATTTAAAAAAAATTGAAATTAACCATTTTAAAATCTGAAATTAAATTCTAACATTTTAGCTCTGTCGTCGCTCAGAATGCATCTCCAGTCTTCTAGAAACCTCAGAGCTTCCTGGGGGCTAGGCGGCCCATGGACCAGACCAAAATCACCTCGCTTGGCAAAAATCCCCAAATCACTTTGCTCCAATCGGCAAAAATTACTGCCTCCTACTTTTACAAACTACCCTCCTACTTCAAAAGTTAATGAAAAGCCTGGGTCCAACGTCATCTTTAAAGCTCCTTGCCTAAGAACCGTGTAAAACCCGTGGAAACCTCGTTGCACTTGCCTGAGCCACTTCATGCGACTCATTCTACATGCTGGTCAACCAATGGACTTGCTCCCGTGAACGGTAAATCAAAGCAGGAGGAGTAAGCACACCCGCACTAATTAATGACTCACTCATATATAAATACCTGTGACCGACTGACTCAATACCATAAACAATTCATCAAAGTAGATTTAGTAGAGTACTTGCTAACCACTAAGCTCATTGTCAGTTCAATTATAATTTTTGCTTTGATCAATATTATACAGTTTTCTTAATAATTTGTTTTTTTGTACTGTTTATTTTAGACTTTATATATTATTTATTTGTCTAAACTAGAATTTGTGAATATTTATTTTTACTATTGATAAAAAGATGTACTTACTGAGTGATTTGTGTTTGTTTCTGGAGAGATTGTCATCGTCTGTATCAAACATATCATCTTCGAGTAGTGGTGTATATGTCACATCTTCCTCGTCACTAATATCCATTTCCATTGTCACTTCCTATAGAACACACGACAACGCACACCATATAGACTATTTACTGATTTGTAATGCTTCGAACATTTATTTTCTCTTACAGAAAATAGATTTGAAAACAGACATGAACACATCTCTCAACTGATTAATTGGTGTTTAACCCAAAACTAAAGGGTGTTTAAAGGCATTCCCAAATCAGTTTTAAATTTGATTCAAAGTGACTGAATAACAAATATAATACCATAAAGTATCTGTAAAATAAATCCTGTATTTTTTCGATGCTTAGAATTTGTGTTAATCACTTACAAACTTGTGACTTTTCAAACAAGTTATAAGAGCTGTGACGTAGGCAGGGGAAACTTCATTCGGAACAATTTGTGGCGGATGATGACGACTCCGCGGCGGACTATGACGACTCCATACTGGAGATACACAGAGAATTGTTAGCTATTGAGAAATAACAAAATGGCAGTCAGGTTTCTATAGATACCAGTCACAATGAGAATTCCCTGGTGACGTCACTCGAGGATAATGCAACTAACTATAAATGAAAGTCAGATGTTCGAATCCCAATTTCTCCACATGTACGCAAAATTTTTTAATGAAACAAGTTGCAAATCGTTCGGTCTATGTTTATTCGTTTTCTAGGAATCAACCATTTGGGAAGACCTTTAATACCATCATAAAGGGTATTTCCCTCTTAGGAGGCTGATTTACTCCCAAGTAATAGCCAACCACAGTAACACAACCATACACTCTGCTCTGCTGAAAAGCTATTCTCTAAATTGAACACCAGTTACAAATTTAGGGACTTACATCATTTGATTTGGTGCCAGGTAAAGAAGCCCCTGATGAGGAGACTCTGTCCACCTGTAGATTGTGGGACGGGTAGTTGATGCCTGAGGCAGCCAGTGTTAACTGTCAACAAAACAAATTATAAGTAACATTAATTTCTTAATTTGGTGTAGCACTTTGGAGAGTGGGTATGGAGATACTGTCCAAACCCAATAAAAAATCCTGCCCTATGTTAATATGATATCAACTTTCTTATCTCAGTGGTGTTAAATGCCGCACACAAGATTAAAAAAAATGCTGTGTTTCCTCTAATGGCCTGAAAAAATTTGCACTAGGCAGGCAGGATTTTCTATTATTTTTTTTTGTCCATTATTTATTTTTTTTGGAGATGTACAAAACAGTTGATATTAAACAAAACTTATATAGATGCTTGCATCACCGAAAAACGAGTTTGCTATCAACATATGCCATTTTGTAAAGGTCTTTTGAAAAAATAAAATAATATTTCAATTTTTTAGTTTTTTAGTCAAATTATTATTTTCTGAGGATAAACCACACAGATATATACCGTATCGTCATTGGCCTGTTCTGGCCACCCTGTCCAGCACTGATGTCTCATCGCAATGTCTGTCAAGTGATATACATCATTTTTTACCTAAAACAAAACATAAAATACGGTCATAAGTTCTGAGGAGCAATAATAAAATGTTCATATGTTAAGCATGGGTGCAAGACTGTTGAAAAATCTGTGATGTCATAATCGACCTAAATTTCCAACAAATGCACAAAATGGTTACCTGTTAGCTACAAGAGGACTAGGGCAAGAGGATCTGTTTGTTTGATTGGGGTTTATCTTCGTGCTCAAGGGTATTTCACTTATATGATGGCACATTGTCTACTTAACACTGTTCCTTGCCTAATTACGGTGGAAAACTGTGGGGAAAACTTATTGCGGGAGCCAAATAGAGTGACTCACTCATAAACCTGATGGTTGAAAGGGAATTCAATCTCTTGAATGGTACATCAAAGTAGGATAAGTAAGCGCACTCACTAACCACAAAGCCTAGGTCGCCGGCCATAAATTTGGAACAAATGCACAAAATAGTTGGCTACAAGAGAACTAAGGCAAGAGTAAGCTCTCACCAAACTGCCCATGTGTGTTTGGGACACCTTGTTTGTTTGTTTGTTTGATTGGGGTTTAACGTCGTACACAAGAGTATTTCACTTATATGACGACGTCCCAGCCCAATGGGTGAAGGAAACCACCCTTAACACCACTGGCAACAAACAAAGACTTGACGGGACAAATACAAAACGACAACAGGACGCAATACAGACACCACAAACAGATCGGCTTTCTGTTCCCCTTTAGCTCTGAAAGCACCAGGGCAACATGAAGCTCCCTCCAACTGCCCGCGTTTGGGACACCTACATGAACATGTTTCAAATAAAACTTTGCTTGTTTGATATCCCGTTTAAAACCTTACGAAAAAGAATTTTGAAAAATCATCCCTATGTCTCTGAATTTAGTCACAGGAGTACATCGTTATGTACCGGAGGATCCATTCAGCAGTAGAAGTCAGAACAAGTTTAATTGTACTTTTGTTTTTTTTTATTTTATTTTTATTTATTAATTTATTTGTCTTGTTTACACACGGACCTCATCAACAAGATACAAAATCATGGATGCAAAATTATTGGGAATGATATTATGCTAGACAATATTCATCTATAATTCATATTTTTCAACAAACTTATTTGTGAGAATGCTTTGATTTGAATTGAACAATAAAACTTTAATATACAGAAAGAATTAATACATTAAATAAAATTAACATTTGTCTTCCCTCTATAACAATTTGATATACACAACTTATACATGTATTTTCTATCTACATTTCTACAAATTAATCACACTGGCACCAGGATGTCTAATATCTCTTAATATAAATAGGTATTCGTTGTGATTTTCATTCAATTCAACTCTTCAATCTATAATAGAACAGAAAATTTCAAGATGAGAAAAGTAAGATACCTCTTTGATAGTTTTGGTGCCTGGGAACTGTAATGAGAACTGCCTGGTCTGACTGGAGGGCGTGTCTCGTATCGTGATATTCAATGTGTATGTATGACCCAGCCTCTCTTCTAATGTATAACTAAAAGAAATAACCAACATATTTCATAGTTCAGATTCACAGCAATGACAAATGATCAATTTAGGTAAGTCAATGTCCCCAAGCCGTTCAGATTTCCCAAAGAAAATAGTTCAGTATTACCATGAAACATCAATAATATTTTTATTTTTTTTAAATCAATATTTTAGTTTTTGATACTGTCAAACTGAATTTCTGTAAAACAGCTGCAACGCCATTACAAAAAGCATTTGTAATTGAATCATTAATTGCCTAAATACACTCAGGCTTACCAAAATGCCACAGGTGTGGGTCTGAAAAATACCTCATATACCAAAACAATATTTTAAGTCTTTAAAATAACTTGTAAAGTAACAATTTTAGGGTCGTAATTTTAGATGATTTAGGGAATTACCTTTGTTCTGCAAAGGTTTTAGCATTAGCCACTGTAGGGTTCGTCACATCTGGAGTCAGCAGGTAGAGTCGTGTTTCTTTGGGCAGGTGCAAATCTCGCAATACCCTCTAATAAAACCAAGCATAAGGTACATACATTTTGGTGGTATATTGACACGAAAATATGACAGATTATGATGTGCTCATTAGCACTTTTAAAGTTAATTCGTGTAATGTTGATATTTCAGCATCCAAGAAAATTCTTAGATAAAAAAAGTTAACTTTAATGTAGTTTTAAGAACATCCTTTGTGTTTCACGTCACACTCAAGAGTTACAGAATAACCATAAAAAGTTGTAAATTTTCCTTCATCAGTGCATTAGACAAAATGGAAACAACCATTCTATTGCATTATTTTATTGACAACATATTGTTTTATTACTGCAAAATGTTTTGCCCTTACTGTGACAAGGTTTGGATTTTCAATATCTATTGAAAAAGCTGCCACTGTGATAAGCAAACGTAGATTAAGTCACTTTGGATGATTTTTGATCTCTGTTAGGTTAATTGACTGTGTTTTATGCCATGCTTAAGGGTATTTCACTTATGTGACGGCAGTGTATTCTAACAATAATTGATACCAAGATGTGAAAGATTTCCATAATGTTGGACTTATGATTTTCCTCCAGTACTAAGTAAAAGTCAGCAATGTACTCTTCAAACTTCCATTAGCCAGAGGGTTTTGGTCACTGCTATTAGACCCTGCTGTAGAAATTACCAATATATAGTAAATATTCCTGATAATTGCCACCAAATAGACATGGCTCAAACATTGACTAAAAAAATTTTTTTCCTTATCAAAATCTTTACCTTGTCTTCCACTTTCCTCTGCACCCATCCTCTAAGCTCTTGTTTACTGACAGGAATGTCCAGGGCTTCGAACAGAGATTCTTTAATCTTACCTGGAAAAATAGACAATAAATTTGAATGTTTGATTGGCATTTTTTGTAATGATCGTATTCAAAGGTATTTCACTTATATGATGCCAAATTGTCCATTTCCCACTCAGCCTTCTCAAATCTGATTTAAACCTGGGTAGAAACCTCATAAAACTACAATCCCCAATGCTGGAGCCACTTCGTAGGACTCCCTCATATACCTGGGATAGACCAGAGAACTTGTACTTGAAGTATTGCAAGTTGGTTAACCAGGACATTATGGTCGTCCTGTACTTGCTCAAAATGTTATATTCTAGTAGCTGTCTATTTTTAATGTACGGAAAGACAATATTTCTTGCCTCTACATTTATTTATGAACAACAGTAAACAGTACAAAAATAATAACAATTAAACGAAAGTTGTAAAATTGCAGTGAAATATGTCTGTTATCTCAGAGACCACCAGTGCCCATGAAACTACTGCCAATGACCCAATTTAAATTAGTTTGTATGACTTACCAACCGTCTCAGAGTCGGGCATTGTGAGAGGAATGTTCATGTCTCTATATTCTACTGTGAAGTTTAAGAGACGAACTCCTGCTGTACTTCCAAAAGGGCCACTGGTTCCTGCCATGGGTGTTTTAGAAGGGGCAGGGTTACACGCCCCTGAGAGGTCTATCATACTCTCCACTGCTGGTGAGAAGTCATCTGAAGCTGAGGTTTCAGCTGCTGAACTTCCCACTCCTCCATCATCCAACACACTCTGTACTGCAGCCTGTAACAAAATTGTGTTTGTTCTCTTAGCATAATATATAACTAGTACATTGACAAGTCAGTTTATTGGTGAAGTTATTTTATTTACTAGGGTTCATTGCTGTACTAATGGTCAAGTCACTTATGAAGTGTCACCATACCAATCAGATTTGTTATTTCTGAACATTTCTGTTTGTCTACACTGTCACAAATCATTGAAATCAACAAGTGACTTGGTTAGTGTTTTCAATCAATTAAAAAGTCATTTCATTGTGTTTTATTTGCGTCTTATTAGATGCGCTGATTCGGAAGGTCAATTTGTCTAGATTTCATGTGTATCTTTGTCCTTTGTATATACGGTACTTAAATGTACCAGATTTTGAAGAACCAGTCTTGAAATGTCAAGAAGTGGACTTTGCATGTGGTTTTTATTTTGAGGCCAGTACAGACAAGATTCATGAAGTATGTACATGTAGCAACGACATATGTGTGATGTCATTAAAAAAGCGCCACCATCGCGATGTTGTGATGACAGAATCTCTTACAAACTTTCAGAGGTTTCCATTGTTCCTGTTTATTGTTTAAGCAATACATGTATTAACCAAAACCCCAAATCTATGATGACTCCTATCATCTTATGTCTGGTTTGAGAGTCGTTCTTGCGCTTTGATTGAACAACATTTAGAGCGTATAAAAGCTTACGAGGAGATTCCAGTTGTGCTGCTCAAGAATCGCAATAGTCGTCTCCACGTCTTCTAGGCCAGTACATTCCTGAAATAAATTAACATTGGATTTTTACCTTAAACTTCATAAATAAAATTGGAAGCAAGGGTAGGCAGATGGGTGTCCACCAATCCAAATGGACACCCTGAAGCAAACAGTTGCTTCATTTGAACACCCTAATTTTAGAAACTTTAGCATGCAGGAGATAGGTAACCTGTTTAAATTGGATACCCAGTTTTTTTGGAAAGTGACCAAAAAATGACCATTTTGGACACTATACTTTAGCTTCCTGGCTAAGCACCTGATTGAAAGATTAAAATTTGACTGATGTTCAATATCACACTTAGCTATTGAGGATAAGCTTTTATTATATGACTAACCTTACTGCAAAGAAAAATGATCAGGAAGACAGCGTATTAAAACTCAATGTTTTCCTGACGGTTAAAATTTTAAAATTAATTTTAAAAAGGTCTAACAGTTACTTATTTTTATTATTGTTTCGGATAAGAGCACTTGTAAGTGGTTGTTTTACAGAAATGTTGTGTCCACCTCTAGAAAATGTACCAGCCCAAGTGTCTATTATACAAGGATGTTACGAAGAGTTCTTTATGCTATATCGGCTCTGGTTTCTATTGTATAATGAAGGACATACTCTCGATTGATTTCTAGGTTTGATACTTTTTTGCAATATGATTATGAAAGAAATTTGCATACCTTATGTTATTCGATGGAGATTGACATTTTATAAACCCAAGTGTGGTGTTGTCATTATGTCTTAGATTATGTTTATCAAAGTATTCCTTTTGGGCCATAGCATTCAGAGATGAGCATCTCACACAGTAGGCTAAACTATGTGCTGAACAACTGTATTTATTAAAAGCTGATCTGAGGATAACAAATTGAATACTCCTGAGTTAGCTATTGATCACCAAGCATACCAATGAAATAATTTTGAGAAAATGTATATTATGTTGTTCATATTATATATATAAGCTTCGGCCTTGTAGAGTATAATTATTTTCAGAAAAATGCATGAATTTATCATCCTTTCCGAAAGTAAATTTTTGACGTTTTATTTTTACTTTTATAAAAGCCAAACAAGCCTATTCTAACAAGAATGAAAAAAATTATGGGAAAAAAGGTATACAACAAGGAATATATAATGACATCATGATGACTGTTTCTTGACTCAAAATACGTTTTATAACAGAAGCGTAAATAGCCATATCTTGTTTGACACAAAGCCGTTGAAAATTTGTGACGTTTCAGTGGCAACAGAAGGAGTCGCTATAGTTTCATTTCAACGCGACGGAAAACTTTCACGTGTTTCAAAAAGGAAGTGTATACATTGCTCTTACAAACGACTGCACTATTTGATAATCTACGGAATATGCCATTTGGAAAACAGTACCTGAAAATCGGCTAGAACTTGATCTCTCTCTGCCATTTTCACTCAGTCCAATGTTTTCATCCTCAATGCGCAGTACGACCTTTGCTTAATCTTCTTCCGGGTCAAATACGTCTACGTCACGTGTCAGCTTATATTATTTCCTTAGCAACGCACAAGACTTTCAAAACAAAACTCTTCGCTATGTGTCATTTGATCGGAGCATTCAGATAGTGATACATTTATGGTACTAAATGGTTACGCAAACACTCTGAACTATTAGTGTCAATCAGACCATTAAGCTATAAAGAGATGATGAGACACAACATCATGTACACGACACAAAAATAAATTATTTTTGAAAATAAAGAAATTGAAATCGAAGATATAAGATGAAAACTACAAATGAGTGAAAAAAAAAAACAAGGGGCCTATAAGCAAAATTACTGCATGTGGTCTAAATACGACTTTTACTTGAGAATGATGGCACTCGACTGGAAATATTACCACACACTCCAGTCGCTACGCTCCCTTGATCGATATCAGCACCAACTATAGGCTTTAGGCTATAGTACTTATATAGGCCTACAATGCCTTTTCCAAAATAAATATAGCGTCCTCCTTCTTAAAGTACCAGAATCGATATAAATTTTTTTTTTTTAAACCCGACAAATCTGGGTTAGATCGAGGTAAAAACGGTTCTTTTGTGAATTTCTCCACAACAATAAACTAACCCCCAACAAGCTAGGGGGCCTAGGCCTACTGTCAGCAATTAACATATAAAATTGTTATAGACTACCCTACGTCATTTTGTTGTGTTCTGATTGGTCGGATATGTATTCAAAATAATTCTCTATATTGGGGGGGGGGGGGGCCTACCCAATTTAAATTGTAATTCAAACAAAATTTGGAAAGCGAAAATATCTTGGTAAGAAAGACCATTTTCTCGTACGTATTTTATTATTATTTATTTTGTTACACGTTTCTTTTTAGCAGTTGAGTTCCATTTTTTAGTTTTCACATCGACGAAAACTTTTCGTCCAACTAGTTGAAAACCCTTCCACCAAGGCTATAACGTTTCTCCTCTCAGGTGACATCTAATTAATGTGTCCACCTATAGGTGAAAACTCTGCAGTTTCATTTTCAGTTTCCAGGTATAGATCTAGGCGAATACTCTCTATAATTCCTTATACATTTGCTGCGGTCTTTGTTTTCTCCTATGTTGATCTGCTAACACTTTTCTTCGACATGTATATATATGACCAGAAATCTTCTGATATGATCAAGTTCAGTGCCGGAGCCACAACATGTGACTTGCTCATATACCTGATGGTTGACTGGCGGACACGATCCTGTGAACGGTAAATCGAAGTAGGTTCAGTTTAGGAAGTGCTCTCGCTAGCTAGACCTCTAAGCCACGGCCACAGGGCCGTTAAAAAAAGAGGACAAAATCGAAAATAAAAAATAAAAATAAATAAATCAGGACTAGAAAATTAAATACACAAGAAGTGCAATTCCGAAAAACGATAACTTCATTTTGACTCAATATTTCAGCATTTATTATGCAATCATCAAATGCTGAAATATTGATTCAAAATGAACTTATTGTGTTTCGGAATTACACTACTTGTGTATTATGTTAAACTCTTCAGTGGAACTATAATGGTTTCAAGAAAATGAAAATGCGGATTTTTGACCTAGGTGGAAACATTAACAGCTTTAGGTGCATAGAAACTAAAAAATGAAACTCTGCGGAGTTTCCATCTATGTAATAACTGTAATAACTTTTAAATGACACTGTAATAATATTTTGTTGTCAATTATTACAGTACTGGTCACAATATTTTTTTAAATATATAATCGGTCAAAACTTATTACAGTAAGCTAGCCAATCAGCTAGAACAGTACATATCAGTTATTTTAAGTTATTAAAATATGATTTGTACAACATTATCGTTTATTACAGTGTCTGTTATTACTACATTATCGTTAGTTTATTACAGTATCACTCGTAACTACATTATCGGTAGTTTATTACAGTATCAGTCGTTACTACATTATCAGTAGTTAATTACAGTATTAGTTGTTACTTCATTATCGGTAGTTTATTACAGTATCAGTTGATACTTCATTATTGGTAGTTTATTACAGTATCTGTTGTTACCACATTATAGGTAGTTTATTACAGTATCAGTCGTTACTTCATTATCAGTAGTTTATTACAGTATCAGTTGTTATCACATTATCGGTAGTTTATTACAGTATCAGTTGTTTTTACATAATCGATAGTTTATTACAGTATCAGTTTTAACTACATAATCGGTTAATTTATTACAGTATCAGTTGTTTCTACATTTTCAGTAGTTTATTACAGTATCAGTTTTAACTACATTATCGATAAATTTATTACAGTATCAGTTGTTTCTACATTATCAGTAGTTTATTACAGTATCAGTTGTTACTATATTATTAGAGTTATAACAGTATCAGTTGTTACTACATTATCGGTAGTTTATTGCAGTATCAGTTGTTTATACATCATCGGTAGTTTATTACAGTATCAGTTTTAACTACATTCTCTGTAAATTTATTACAGTATCAGTTGTTTCTACATTATCAGTGGTTTATTACAGTATCAGTTGTTACTACATTATCGGTAGTTTATTACAGTATCAGCTGTTTATTACAGTATATGTTGCAATAACAGTTAATAAGCATTATAGCAACTTTTACCCCTGTTAGCCGTTTTCAACCAACAGTAATTATGACCGAATATTAAGATAAAGCTAATAACCAAGTAACCTTTATAGGTTCGAACCTGGATCATTAGAGAATCTATTCATGTCAAAAACAACTATATGGGGTACACATGTACTACAAAGTGCAGTCCAACATTAATTGCCGTGTAATGCAAACTTCGTTAGCAAATAACATATAACATATATATGGCGATCAGTAAGTAGGCTCGATAGAGTGCACAGAGCGATTGGGTTTCGAATTACCAAATACTAAGGTACACCGCATGCCATAATACATATATTATAGCCCGATCATAAAATAAATAGTTCTTATAAAGCTGGGTATCTAAGGCCAAAGGGTCTATTTGTTTGTATGACAAGTTGGTTTAATTCCCAATGCGTTTTGACAAACGTGGTGATTTTCCTGCCAATTAACTGACATAAAGAAAGGACCCAGGTGTTGCCCCCTGTCTAACGCCTGAATTAAACTTCAAGGAGAATACAATTTACGTCGACATCGTTGTTGTGCGTGTCTGTATATGTTATCTATATATTAGGTCCGCAAAGAGAAACGTCCGGATTTTCTTGATTTTCTTAAGCGTTTACATCTATATAGGAATCAAACCAGTTTAGGACAGGAGGCAACGACGATCCGGATTGTGAGTATTTTTATTTAAATTTTCTATCTGATTGTCATTCTTGTTTATCCTTGTATGCATGCCACTTAAATGTTCACTGCTGGCGAGGGTTTAATAAAGACTGTATATTTAATCAACATGGTCCAAGTTGATGTAAGGGTGCGTAGTCGTTCTCTTCTATACGTGACTTCCAGGTAGGCTACCTACTTCAACCTGTGTCACTATGTTTGCAATAACGATCTTTCAGAGCCGTATTTTGTGTTGCCATTGGGTAGGAATGGACGGGGGGATTAGCATCTGTTTAACTTATCTTATATGCAAGAACTGGAAAAAAAGTATTGGGGTACCAGGAAGTGTGGCGAATATCCTGAAATGCATTAAGCCCTTTGTGCAGTTATTTGTTATCCCGTGGGGAGATTTTGACGCTTGTTTGTTTATTTTCCGTTATGTGTATTTTCACTATGATTTGTGTTTATCTTAATACCAACCAACTGACTGCATGCATGGTCAAACAGGCGGTATTTGCTATTCGGACTTTTCAAAGTAACTTCGACTTCGAGGAAAGATTTCATGAATGTATCAATTTTACTCGACGTTTCAGCCTATTCAACACATTCTTATTATAGGAAACCTGATGATGGTTTTTTTAATAAACCAGGAACCGGTGTAATATGATAAACTCCCGAGGGTTATCATATTATTCACCTACTATTAGGACTGGAAAAAAAAGTGTATTTCTTATTCATGCCCTTTGCCTTCATTCGTCTCGTTCCCAGTCGTGAAACGCACGTATCTTATATAAAGGCCTATTTAATGATATTTTCTTGGCGTTGAACTTAGAAAAAACGTAGGTCTGCATGTCACTTAAACAAGACGTCTTCATTAGAAAGTCACAAAGCGAACCTGAATGTTCATACTGAGAGGAAAGTAATTACCTTTACCCTATAATGTGCGGGTACGTATCGTCATAGACTATTTTTGTCATTTTTGCTAGTAGAATTTTTTCGTAACACAACATCTGAGTGGTTGCGAATAATGCATAGTGCAGTGAATCTCGGAATAAAACTGTTGACTAGCGAAGATGTACATATATTCATGACAGCTTTCTGTGGTCAAGGTTAAACACTTTCAATAATCGTAATTTAATGGTTTGTTTTAGGATCTATTATATTACAGCACCCATCGTCTTTGGCGCATCCAAGACCACGTGAGCTGCTCCCATCATTGAAGAACAAACATGACAGACGTTCGTGAAACTTCCGGATCCGGAAACCGCCATGCAGCTCTTGGGTCGTCTGCTCGAAGCAATCTTCTTAAAATTCCAATAAAGGTTGAGAACAGTTTTCGTTTGGAACCACTGGAGAACATACCACGATCTTCTATCATGAAAATTATCAGAGAGACTTTTGAATCCATGCTGGTTGACAAAACCTACAGCGAAAGCGAGTGTCCAAAGCTTGTCCGTCTTTTGAGTGAAATGATAAAAGACCAAGTGAAAACTTTAGGTTATCCGA
Organism: Mopalia muscosa; assembly: GCA_031763545.1. Classification (NCBI taxonomy): domain Eukaryota; kingdom Metazoa; phylum Mollusca; class Polyplacophora; order Chitonida; family Mopaliidae; genus Mopalia; species Mopalia muscosa. The sequence continues at coordinate 12,176 of JARFOD010002584.1, read as the reverse complement.
GGTACAAAATCATATCTCTGGTGTCTCTCGGGCCTTCAAAACAATCGACAATGGTGTGTGCTAGTAGATTTGTGTGGAATGACTCTGTTGATACGTACGCCGAGTACGCATACAGGAATTCCAGTTTGTACGCTGTTGGAACTGTGTTTGCTATATACGTGGACTGAGTCGGTATGGATCACTCTTAGAAAGACTGGTTCTTTGAAGGTTTTTGTTAGAAAATATGGCATCCTGCATCTACAATTATGGATCCATAACGGCAAAGACGGTTCTTTAGAAAAGATGGAACCGTCTATATGGAACCATTAAGAAAAAAACGGTTCTTTGATATAATAAGAAATGGAGAAATACTTGGAACAGTTGCTGCGAGGGTTCCACTATGGGTTCCACCAGAGCCATGACTGAAGAACCTTAAAGGGTTCCAAACGAGCCATATTTTTTCTAAGAGTATATGAGTTCCAGTGCATATGCAATTCATGTTGAAAAACAAACGTGACGTACAAGGATGCAAGGAGTTGGCCACATCTTATGTCCACAAGAAACGGCCATTCTTTTATCACTATGTTGCATGGATAGAAAATAAAACACTCAGATAACATCTCGTATACCCTGAGAAATGGATTGTTTTGTTTTTAATTGTAGGGAAATACATTTTTAATTGCCTTCATCGGTATATGATAGACCTATATACATTTTTAACATAGAGAGTATATATTTTTTTATTGTAGAGAGTATATATATCTATATATATAGATATATAAGGTTCGATTCAAGAATCCAAATAAAATCAGATCTGAAACGCTTCCCGTGTGTTTATGTTTGTTTTTTTGATTGGGGTTTAACCTCGTACTCAAGGGTATTTCACTTATATGACGACGGATTGTACATTTCAAACTGCACCTTGCCTTATCAGGGTGGAAAACGGAGGGGATCCTCGTAAAAACCATCCCCGCGATTGCTGGTGCCACAACGTGTGACTCGCTCTTATACAGGCGGGCTCAATCCCGTGAAGATAGGCCTACTGCGAAGCAGGATTAGTAAGCACACACGGTACCACTAAGTAACGCCCCGGGTCGTGTTTTTATGTCACTAGAACAAAACACGGGGAGCGCGTTAGATCTGATTTTAATTAGAGTGTGATTCAAGGTAAATCTTGAATGGGTTAAAGATTGTCTTTATTTGGAGATAAAGCTTATAACAAGTACGTAGGGGACTCCACTATTAAGAAAAAATCGGGATGTTCATATCCACGTGAAAATGATTTTTTCGGTAGTCTTTTTGGTAGTCTTTTTTCTAACCGTTTATTTCGGCTAACTAGCACGTGCAAATTTGCTACTGCATGTATGATTCGAAGAGCATTCATTATACTGTTTCCATCCCAGCAGATTTTCTCAGGAAAAAACATTCTATTTCAACATTGAGAACACACGTTTAGTTTATATATTATATAAGAAAATAAAGGTGCTTTTATTGCTCCTCAGTACCTATGATATTTAATACTTGTTGAGATTTGTCGGTCCCCTATATACCGACAAATGTGAACAATTAATAAATATTGTAGAGTGATTTATCTGATATGCACAGCCCAGTATTGCGTTGGCGCAGCAAACACAAAAGGACTACTTGTTTGTTTGCTTGAGGCATAACGCCGCATTTAAGGTTACAATACTTCATTCTAATGGCCGCGTGCGTGTCAGTCCAATGATCGATTTGTACGTCGTACTCAAAGGTATTTCACTTATACGGCGACGGATTGTCCACTTCGCTCCGTACACATCCTTATTACGGTGGAAAACCTGGAGTAAACCTCGTAAAAACCACCCCCTCGATTGCCGGAGCCACAACATGTGACTCACTCATCTACCTGACGGTCGACAGGCAGACTCGATCCCGTGAACGGTACATTGAAGCAGGTTCAGTTTAGTAAGCGAACACGCTACCACCAAGCCACGGCAGCGGGCCTGCTTTGTTGGATAATTAATCTTCATTAAGTGATAGGACAGCCTTGATACGCTGCAAAAACCTGCCCTAAGCCGAACGGCTCAAGCCAAGTTACACGTTGGTTGCTTTATGGATTGGTTTGTAATTCCATGATTAACAGTTTTTCACTTTATATATAACAGCGATATGTAGATTTTACTTCTAACGAGTGAGCAGTAGCACAACCATGCTTAGCACAATGAATAGGGCTAATTCCTCAGCTAAGACGGAGGAATTAGCCCTATACATTGTGCTAAACCATGCTGTGAAGTGTTATACAAATGCGATGTTGGAAAATGAATGTTTCTCATAAATCCACATTAATTACACGGTCCTTAGCAAGATTGTGTTTTAAGTTGAACTCCATAGCTTATTGAAGCTGGATAGGCCTACTTTGTATGTGATTATCTTCTATGTAGATCACCATTAGAGCAATGCTATACAAAGGTATTACCGTTATTGTCGAAATACAATATCAATTATAGGTTTAGAGTTCACATTGTTGAACAAGCTTTGATCTAAGTGTAACGGCTAACAATTGCACGAATAAAATAGAGTACAAAAAAGGGATCACGCGATGCGTCCTTGACAACAGGCAATTCTAACACGATATAGTCACGTCTCATGTGACTTATATACTCTAATAAACGTAACCTAAAACTCTTTGATCTGTTTCGATTTAATTTGTAAAGTGACGGCTGTGTCAGCTTAAGTGGTGTACCGATTTGATATTGGGATACTGTGAATCTGGATCGCCAGTCATCTCTCAACTGAATCGGCCCTCGGCTGTGGCTTAGTGGTTAGCAAGTGCGCTTTCTAAGCCTACTTCGATGTACCGTTCACAGGAGTCCGTCTGTCGACCCTCAGGTATATATATGAGTGAGTCACAAAATGTGGCAACGGGAATCGCGGGGGTGGTTTTTCCAAGGATTCCTCCCGGTTTCCCACCGTAATAAGGCAAGGCAATTCTTGCATAGATGTAGTTTTGATGCACAATGGTATGAGTATGTGAATCAATTATTGATATGAGAATAAAGGTTATTTCACTCACATGGCGGCGTGACAGCCTAAGTGGTGAAGTCAATCGTGCGGAGCCATATATAATTGTTTATTTTTTTGACTACAGTTAATTCGTAACGGCATAAAAAGGCGTTATAACGAGACAATAAGTCGTTTTAACGACTTAGTATTGAGTTATAACGACTTGGTATTTTCTGGGATCAGTAACAATCTATTCTATAATCCCAGGTATCTTAGTATGCCGTTATAACGACTCAATTGTGATCAAATGTATTTTGTCCATGTCTTTTTTAAGACTCCGTATCTAGAAAGCTTGTTCTTCAACTAAAATCTTGACAATTAGGAGTTTACCGGGTTTTAATTTGATCTGCAACGCTTGTCATTTCAGTTGTAATATCAGTTGTAATATCCCATTCATATATATATAATCCTTTGTCGGCGACACAGATTTCAACCATGGGACTTACGTTATACTACGTGGTTGTGAACCGACAAAAGGGCATACTGGATATGGTAACAAAGATGGCAGGAGAACTTCGATGGCCAGTTGCTACAGAAAGTTTTGGATTATATTTAAGCGATACCGGTAAATGATGAGTGCAGCTAAGGAGCTCTTTAATCAAACTTTTTGAGCGTTTTTTTTGTGGTCGTTTCCGTTTAAACAGATAGACTTTCGGTGCAGTTCGAAAAAAAAGGCACAATTCGCAAAATAGTTTTTGATCGGCTGTATCGGGAACAAAGCATAGGCCTAGGCTATAAATGACGGTACCTGGACCTAGTTAGATCGATGGACATCAACAAGTTTGAAAAAAGAACTAAACACCTCCGCGGTGCCACTATATACGTCATTAGGTAAAACACTTAACATAAAGCTAGAGTCACCATAAAGCTAATCAATACAATTATTTATTTAAAATATATTATTATTCTCTTCGTCTATGACCATTTCTTAAAAAAATCTACAAAGCTGATTTATTCAACCCAGAGTTTATATGTAGAGCATCACGTCATGGTAAAAAAAAAACATGCAGGTCATCAGTTGTCAATATATTTAACGCTTTTGCTAGAAGTTTTGTGTGCCATTTGTTAAACGTAAAGGGAGGTTACCGGGGGACAGCTTTTGGCCCAAGACTAGAGAACTGGTAAAAAAATTGTTTGTTTGATTTGGGTTTAACGTCGTATTCGAGGGTGTTTCACTTATATGAGGACGTGCTAGCCCAATGGGTGAAGGAAACCACCCTGGACACAACTGGCAACAAAGACATTGAGGGACAAATACAGGGGGCAATACAGACAGGCTCTGAGAGCACCAGGGCTACATAAAACTCCCTCCATCCACCCACAATATTAATTGGAACAAAATCAGTCATGCATGTAGGGGGCGGTACAAGGGAGTTATTAAATATGAATTTGCAAAACATTATTAACATATTACACTGTCTGAACAGTAATACGAAAACCATGAAAATGGCGAATGTAAAATTTGTGCTACGACTGGCAATATTCTTCAAAATATCCGAATTAAATCCGTTATTCAAAAATATCTTGTAAACGGCAGCGGATCACATAAACATTGATTAAAGGGCAATAACTCTTCTTAACTTAACTCTACTTAACAATTAAATATTTCTTCATTCAGTCGCTTCATTGTCCAGTTGTAGTATATCGGTAAAAAAAAAGAGCAACAGACATATGTATAAACATGAGGACAACACCGCTAGAAAAATGATGACCCAGAGGTAACACTTCAAGTGTGTACACAACACAAAAGTACAGTTAAAAAAAACAAATACTAACTTTGTCTTAATTATAAGGTTTTTATTTCTTAAGTTTTATTTTACAGGCACATGTTGTAAAAGCACGAAATTCTATATCTACAGTGTTTATACAAACGTTTAAATCATTTAAATAAATTTATCAAGATTTAAATTCGGTCAGACACTTTGGCCATGCTAACATGATCAATGACTTGTTAAAGTTATATATATTTATATTGTAAATAAGGAGAGTTTTGCTTTCATCCACCGGGATTCAAACAAGGGTTTTTATGGCAGAGTTTAAATTCCAAACAGTTTACAGCCACAAAGGCATACTATGAAGTCTAACACATGTATATCTATGAACTGTTCTAAAATTAATCTGCCTCAATAGCTGACAGCAATAATATACTAATTGGCCAGTGCTCTTACGCGTAGCAATCAGGGTCCACTTTCACAAAATATTGATACAATTTTGTCGTCTTAAATGATAGGTGTATAATTACAATATTTGTATTGTAATATGATTTGGATTTGAGTTGATGGGACAGCCCAATGAGAGAAGGAAGATGTCACAGGCATAAAAAAAAAAATCGAAACAGGATAATCAGAGAACTCAATGCAAACATGTGACAAACAGATCGACTTTGTGTTGCCCCTTAGCTCTGAGAGCCCCAGAAAAACAGGAAGAACCTTCACAACAAACAGTACTCCAGGTAGACTTCATCACTAATTCATTAAGACAGATCGATGGAACCTATACAGAGCATGGAATCACCTAAATAAGCCTAAACACAACAGCAATCCAGGCCAAAAGGCTTACTGGCTAACAGCTTAATCCATAAGTTATTTTATCAGATAAAATAACTGATAACAGATTAAAGATACACATTTTTAATATAGCTTGACTAAATTGATTAGCTCAGGCAACCAGCCAAAAAGGCAGAGTTGGTGAAAACACAATAGGTACATGTAGTTAATTATAGGGCAGAAACTATTTCATTGAAGATTAGAGATAGTGAATTATAAACATTGTCAATTACAGGGTTAATTAAAAGAACTCTGACCATGCACAGGCCAAGGTGATCAACATTTACTCTCGGCAATTTGGTGCCTCACTCTGATGGCTGTGGGTTTGACTCCCAGATGGGTCTCTGTTTGCAAAATTTGCTGAACTAGAATCCAAACTAAGAATTATCCAAAAATGATGATAATATTGTCAATATTTACTTTCTAAGACACCAAAATCATTGAGAGAGGAGACCGGAATATCACAGGACACAAAGCGAACATATAACTTATCAGCTTCCCCTTGCCCCTCAGTAAGCCCCACTAGCATGACGCTAATAAATCAGTCTGCTCATTGTTTACAGCAATGGAAGCATGTTATTGTACTTACAAAAACAATTGGCATTCAGAAGTCGATTGACTAAATAAGTTAAATCATTTACACGTTCCATCTTCTAGTTTATTTTGAAACATTTCATTGTCTTGATAATTATGTATGGATACACATTGAAACTTTGTGTTGACGTTGTAATCTTTATTTAAAAACAATGCTAGTATATAACTGAAATGTAAAAGAAATAATTCTGTCCAACCTGGACATGGCTAGCGACTAGTCAGATTCCTTAGGTTCAATATAATATGCCCTGGAATTCCACCTTGTTGATTGACTATGGTCAATCAGTAGTAACCATTCCAATGAGTGAAGGGAACCAACCAAACACAATTAATAATAATCAAAGACAAGACAGGACAATAATAGGACAAGAACACTACGGCTTCATGTTGCCCCTTAGCTACGAGAATTCCAGGGTAAAAGGAAGCACCTACCCAACCTACAGCAGTGAAAAACGGCCAATTGCTTCTATCAGTGTGTTGTGACCTTTTGCAACACAGAGAAAGGCTTCATTTTGGACAGTTTCCCATGTAGCAATCAGATAAAATGGCAGAAAATATTTAATTTTTTAATATGTAACTTTAAAACCTCTCACCATCTGCAGTGCATCTAAACATTTCTGTTTGCTCTTAAGCCAAATAACAGTCTGGAGATAATACAAGTGAAAATAATGTTTTTTGTGTAATATCAAATTCTTTAGTAAACAAAATTGAAAAAATAATCAGAAAAAAAACTTATAAAATTAGAATAACAAAACAAAGGTACATACAAATACATACCAGCAAACTTTAATTGTCACGTAATTCATTCTTTTGTTTCAATAAAAAAATACCTTTTTGGTATACACTTAAGAGTAAATATAAATATAATGGCAGGTTAAAAACATGATAAAAGTGGGACTACTATAGCTTGACAAAAACCTATTTCAAATAAACATAAAAGAATTAATGAAAACTGTATTTGCGTAGCATCGACAATGGATCAAAGGGAAATAACATTGTAAGACCTGATAAATAAAAATACAGTTAATAATGTGTTCCTATGTTGCTAGTTATGATTTATAAAGTCACCACCTGTATTGTGTACATTTAACTTTTGTTAGAATAAAATCCACAAAAGACTCCATAGTAAAACACGGAGGATATTAAAAGTTGAGAAGGACTCCTGCAGTCAATCGTTCATAGCAATATATACTCAAGGTAGATTGTTTTGTTTGTTTGTTTGATTGGGGTTTAATGTCGTACTCAAGGGTATTTCACTCGTATGACAATGGATTGTTCACTTCACACTGTTCTTTGCCTCCTTACAGTGGAAAACCGAGAGGAAACCTTGTAAGCCCCCGCACGATTGACGTAGCCACAACTTGTAAATCACTTATATACCTGAGGATCGGTAGACAGACTTGATCCTGTGAGTGGTACATCGAAGTAGGCTTGGATAGCGCTTATATGACAACGGATTGTCCGTTTCACACTGCACCTAGCCTTATTACGGTGGAAAGCCTCATAAAAAGCACCCCTGCGATTGCTGGGGCCACAACATGTGATTCGCTCAATACCTGAGTGTCGACAGGCGGACTCGATCAGGTTGAAGAGGGAAGTTGATCCTGTGAGTGGTATATCAGGGAAAGGATCAGTATCTCCTAACAGTTTCATAATTGTCTTTCAACATTGGGATGTTTCTTGGATTCGGAGTTGGCCGAGATCTTACTAGTTTTTGTCTACTCTGATGTCTCATACAACCCAATTAAAATCCTATACCAAAATAATTGTATATTCAATGACCAATCACAAACTTTGCTTCAAAAATTTGTAACTGTTTAATTTGCTTTTAAGTTAATAATTGAAATATTGTTGGTCTGTAAAGAATTACCACAGCTTAGTAAAACTTATTTGTCGGACTTCAATTCATGAACAATAATTTAACACTATTATAAAATTTTAACAAAATTATTATTACTAATTATAAGCAAACTGCCATAACGATAATGACTGTGTCCCTAAACAATGGTGCGTAAAGAGAAAATTTCAAAGAGTTGCATTTAACAGCACAAAAATTTTTGACAAAGATAACAGTATTGTTTTACAATTATGAAACAGATTTAGATTATTTTTTTATCTCCGTGTTTAATACTGTACTTAAGGTCAAATCACTCATAGAAGAAAGGTGCAGCTAAAATAGAGGACAAAGGTGTATGTACAAGCTTTGAACAAAAGATTAAAAAGGAATGATTTTGCTGCCTTGTATCATCTGTAATGTATCCAACAAATTTAAAATGAAAAGAATCAGGATTTCCTGCCATATCGAGGGTCATATCTCTCATTCTGAGGAATATCTGAAAAAGAAAATCAGATTTAGATAATTGTTTGCTTTGATTGGGGCTTTATGTCGTTCTCAAGAGAATTTCACTTACATGATGATGGATTGTCCACTTCACATGTCCGAGGGCCCAGATTTAGATAAAAACTTTGATAAAACTAAGGTTTATATTTCAACTAATGTTGTCAGTAAATCATTTTGTTAACTTGATTGATTGGTGTTGAAGAGGGTAGTCATCATGTCCCTTATATGATGCCAACAGATTGACTGGTTGAGTTCTGTTATATGCCATGTTTAAGGGTATTTCACTTTTATGATGGCTGTGTATTCCGACAATAATCGACACCAGCACAACCAAGATGTACAATTTTTTCAAAATGTTGGAAATTTAATCTTCCTCCGATACTAAGTTAAAATGGCATTGCTACTCTTCAAACATACTGCCTAAGCCAGAAGGCTGATGGCAACAGAAAATAGTCTGGCTAGCAATCCATGAAATGCAACAAGTCTTTGTCCATAGAAAAAACCCAATGTTCCTATGTTAAGACAGCATGGCAAGGAACATACTCATCACACAGTAAACAAAAATCTCATAAACAGTTTAAGTTCCCAGTACCCCTTAACTCTGAGCCACAGGGCAACAGGAAGCAGACTCCAAATTGCCCACGCAGGCCAATAGATGAAAGAAATCTCCCCTTAATTACAAGACTCCCAATATGGAGTAATAGTGTGAAAATTTATAGGGAGAACCACCAAAGGGAATTTGGTTTTGTGTGGACATTAAGGTCGGAAAGGCCCAGATCATAAAATTGATTGATTGTATGATGTTTTTAGCTATGCTTATGGGCACTTCACTTAGATCACAAGAAACTCCCGATAAACCTCTCCCTGACATCCGACAATGTTTTTTAGGACAAACGGTCACCTCGACCTTTAGATAGGAATGTAATAAAGTCAGCTGGTTTTACATTATATGATATCATTTGAGATATTATCTGAACTCACATTGTCTCGACTGAGTTTGTCCTCTATGTTGATTGGCTGGTTGTTGCTGATACATTTGTACACCAGACTGTGGCCGCTGTAAGAAAATTAAAATAAATAATTAGCGTATTTTACTTGGATATAAATTTGATTGTGTTTTTTTTATATTTGTGCTTTGTTTTGGTTTCAATTACTGTACTTTATAAGAGATATATCCTTTATCGCATGTTTATACATTTGTGCCTCATTTTAGTTTTAATATCTGTACTTAACTTGGAAATAGACTTAATATCTTACCTTGTACATTTGTGTTTCACTCTGGTTTCTCATACCCTGCATCCAGTACTGTTGATTCTGCTGTTGGTGGGGGCTGCCTTGTGAATGGTTGAAGAAGTTAAACTGCTGAGCCTGACCTGGGTTCATGTGTGGATTCTGCCAGTTAGGGCTGCGAGGATCCCGCCCATGGTGGGCGTTCAGGTGAGGGTGTGAGTTACCTTGAACTCTCCCGCCTTGGAATTGCTGTTGCATCAACGGAGATCCCATTAAGTGCTGCCCCATTCCAGCTTGACCTTGCCACATGACTTGCGAGGAGTTATGTGGATTTGCAGACATTTGCGGCTGTCTTCGATGAAACTCCTGAGAGGGTACGCGCACTGCCTCTTCCCTCCTTCCACGAGAATTGTTTGTGTTTTCATGAACTCTCACATCACGTCTTCCGCCATAGTTTCTATCTTCATCTGAAAGGAAACATTTTTTTTTTCATTACTTGAGGAATCCGTTTAAAAAAAAAATTGCCAGATCTGTATATAGAACAGAAGGTGATTATTGTTTAAACATTTGAAGCATCAGGTACTCTAGATAAGTTTATTTCTGATTTCTGATTTGTTTCTTTCTTGTTTGTTTGATTGGGGTTTAACCTCATGCTCAAGGCTATTGCTAATATGACAACTGGTTGTCTATTTCACACTGTTCTTTATCTTAGTATACCATTACATCCCCAAAACGTAATTTTTTTATATCGACAGAACTTACATTTCTTAATAAATAAAAGTAAATAAAATTAAAAAAAATAAAATAAAATATTTGGTCAAGGTTATTGGTCAATCCAATCAACCTCTTTTTAACAGCTGACGGGCCATAATTGAGTTGTCTCCAATGCTTCTATTTAGATAGAATCAGGAAAATCTTTGTGGCTGTCTACTGCATCTTGTGTCTAGTTGCATCTAGATTAAACCAGAGATATCTATGGCTTTGTCTAAAGCATTTAGTGTCGAATTGTTTGCCTTTAACTTCAGGTCTATTCACCCAAGAACCCATCCTTTGTAAGTTAGAGGATGCATGAAATAATTGATTGAATGGTGCTTTACGCCGTGCTTAAGGGTTTTTCGACATTAATTTATACTAGCACAACCAAGATGTGAAGTACATTTTCCTCCAGTGCTAAGTAAAGACAGCATTGTTACTTTTTGAACAAACTCCCTTTAGGCAGAGGGCTGATATAATTAAAGTTAGCTCTTAAAAATACCAGAGAAATATTGATTTTACCTTGGGATCTGTCACTGTCTCGCCGTCTCCTCCTCTCTTCTTCTTCCCTTTAACATAAACCAAGTACATCTTAATAACATTTCTGTCATCACTTGGTAACATTATTATTTTATTGTTAAGCTGGTTATGCTGTAATTTCATTCACATGATGGAGTACCAGATCGCATGGGTGAAGGAAATCACTAATGATTCCACAGGAAACAAGGAAACAAACAAGGACAAAACAAGATAATCAAAAGATGCAACACAAAGACATCACAAGCTTTGTGTTGCTTATTTGCAATGTGGGCACCAGAACAACAAGGATAGTCCCACCTACGACCGGCACAATATTTATAATAACAGCTGCGAGCCCCATCAGCTTTTGATAGCAGCTCTGTGATTAATTGTTCTAACCCAACAAACTGATTTGTTTGTTTAATCCGAGTTTAACGTCGTACTCAAGGGTATTTAACCTTAAAAATGATGGAATTTCTACTTCACGCCTTTATATGCCTAATTATGGCGGAAAACTTTTTAAAAACCACCACTGCAATTGGTGGCGCCACAACATATGACTCACTCATATATCTGAGGGTTGACAGGCAGGCTCGATCCGGTGAACGGTAAATCGAAACAGGTTCATTTTAGGAAGTGCACTGGCTACCATTAAGCCACTGCCACAGGCCCCCCGACAAAATGAAGCCATTTGGTACAGGATTATGAACAACTGCAACAACAGCAGCAACACAGTGCCCGGCTGCTATTTGTATCTGGTTTTAATCACTTAATCCACTTCACTTTGTACTTGCTTACCTCTGCTTTCTGTTCCGTACAATTGGACATTCTTTCACAAAATGACCAATCTTTCCACAAGCACGACAACATTTATCTGTAGGAGGGGCTTCTTCTGTCAGTTTCTCCACATCAAAGAAGAAATCCTTTATTTAGAAACAGATATAATATACAAAGAGCTGTTAACAGTAACATGTCAGACCTGTCGATTTCATGATTGTGAAGTTAAGTGGTACTAGAGATTTTCACTCTTTTGACACTAATATTAAAGGGATCATATAAGGAGTTCATCTTGATTGGTTTGTTTGACTGGGGTCTAACATTATAGTTTTACTCTGCCTGCCAGTAATCCCCTCAAATCCAACCCAGTAGGTGAAGGGGGGGGGGGGCGGGGG
>JARFOD010002573.1:0-11779 GCA_031763545.1 Mopalia muscosa | reverse complement strand
GGGGAGCGTTATGTACGCATAATTCGTAAAAAATGCTTAAAAACCGAACATACAAATTCTCAAGACCGTATTTAAAATTTGCAGAACGTGTCCAATACAGCCTTGTGAAAGGTCTGGGTCACGAGCGAAATAGTCTTAAGTACAAACCAAGTAACTAAAACGAAATTTAATCTATCATGATCTTCTCTGCTTTTAGGTATCGGTGTTTCCATGGCCATGATATCCGTCATTGTTGCGATTTATTATAATGTTATCATGGCCTATACTCTCTACTATTTCTTTGCCACCATGCAAGAAACGTTGCCATGGACAACCTGTAACACCGTAAGTTATTTTACTTCGTGAATATAATAAGAAATTTAAAAGCTGAAAAGTGCAGTGTTTTATAATTTCAATTGAGGATACGCATACTCAAGTTACGACTATCAGGCTTAGTAAGAAATCCGTCCGCCTATCCCTGCCAACAGGCACATTTAAAAAAGTGATAATATCTATATTCCTTCCTATTATATGTGATATGCAAATCAATCAGTCAACCAATAAATCAATCATTCCGTAACATAAAATTGGTTGATTAGATGGATTGCTTACTGGTTTATGCCAAGCTGACTGATTTTTGTCCTACGTGACGGTGATGTATTCCAATAATAATAGACAATAGCCCAAGCAGTGTTTTTGCTTAAAAAAAAAATACCAAAATTGTTCAATAGCACAACCAAACACTGTTAAATGATGTGTTGATCTTGGAAAGTTAATACTCACCCAGAGGTAAACCTCTGGCTAAGGGTAGTTTGTTTAAAAAGTAGCAATGCGGTCTAAGCAATACTAAGCACTGGATGAAGATTAACTTTCCAACAGTATCAAAACATTAAAGATTTTGTGGTTGTACTTGTTTCAATTATCACTGGAATACACGGCCGTCATATATATGAAATACCAGCTCAGCATAAAACAGCAAGCATCCACCAATCATCTATTCCCTAAACAAACTAACAAACCACACGCATGAAGCGTTAGTTTTATGGTCAACTTTCTTTTCACAGAACGCTTTATTGGAGAAGGGTTGTGTTATTAGAGAATCTAACGAAACACTCGGTGACGTCAGGCCTGGGTTGATGCCTTGTGACAATGCGAACTTTACAGACCGTTATCATCTCTGTACATGCGTTGACGAACTCGAATACAACTACAACATTACGGAGGATTGTTCATTTTCCATCTATTACACATATAAGGATGTTAAATTTGATGCTGAAAAACACAGCAATGAGACCATCTTCCCGACATTTATGAAGGACGACGTTAAATATGTTAATATGTCTGTAGCAAATGCCAACACGACGTGTACAAATTACTGCAAACCCAGGAGAACCGCTGCAGAGATTTACTTTTAGTAAGTATTCCACCATAAAAATGGCGTTTACTCGTTTACATTTGGACCGGTTCGTCCAAGCATAATTGTCGACCAGCGGTGGTTTCCTCCCGGTTTCTCACCGTTATAAGGCTAGCTGCGGTGTAAAGTGCCCTTTGTCATATAAGTGAAATAACCTTGAGCACGACGTTAAGCCCTTCCTTGGCTTCCTCAGTTGATCGTAAGAGGCGAGAAAAGAGGTTGCTTTCTGTTGCCCTGGTGTTCCCAGAGCTAAAGGGTAACAGGAAGCAGATTTGTTTTTGATGTTCTATATTTGTGTCCGTCGTCATATAAGTTAAATACCCTTGAGTACGATGTTAAAACACCAATCAAACAAACAAACAATCCTCTATCCTCCTTCTAAAGGTACCATATTGTCAACAAGCTTATAAATCAACATCATTAATACACATCATTGGACCATTTCATCAATTAACATAATCTACTGTTTATATCTATTATGTTGTTTACAGAATGCCCCATTTCCCCTGGGGCACCCAGTTAGCCACATGCCTTTAGTTTACATGGTACCTTCATATCTTCCCAGTATTTGTTTATGTAGCATATGGACTTGACAGTATACATTTCCTCTATCTGTGTGTATAGACATGTACTTGTGTTAACATATATCCTGTTTATCACATGCTAAATGGCTGGGCATGTATACAATATATTTCATTTCCAACTTAAGTGTGCTTCAGTTTATGTTAATACAGATCATGTCTTATCACCAGCCATTTATGATCAGTTGAGCCCATTAAACTACTAAAATCTCAGAAGTGTGATTTATTTTGTCCCTATGTTTTATTTTATTTTATATTTACCTTTCATAATTAGTCAAGTGCATATATTTTTTCCTCATGTGTACAAACTATATTGTACTTACAGGTTAATTGATGATATTAAGACCAAATCCACATGGTATGGAAATTTAAGTCATAAATAATACATTCAGAAGTGGACATTTTTTATCTGTACATGAGAAATAAGTCTGATTTCATCTGAGAAATTCAGCAATAATATCCCATCTCTAGTCCCTCACAAATAAGGAAAATTACATTAAAATACAGTATTGATCTATTGTCATTTCCAAACCTCTGTCCGCTAAGTTCTTCCCAGTTTTCCACCGTAATAAGGCTAGGTGAAGTGGGCAATCCGTCAACGGTCTTCATATAAGTGAAATGCCTTTGAGTATAACGTTAAACCCCAATCACACATACAAATCAAAACCTTTCCATTTCAATCGGGTAATAGCATACTATTGACATATTGTTGGGGCACTGGAGGGACATGTATTTGCCAGCAGGCTAATCCTCATCAAATTCAATGACTTTTGCTGTTGGGTATAACCACCATAGATGGAATTAATGGAAAGTGATTAATCTGGCATAACCGATCTAAATTGACTGACTTCTCAATGTTAAATTAAACTAACTGGTAAAATTCACAGCTTAATTTAAATTGAAAGGATCAAAATATTTTCCCAAAATTTCAATCCCTGCACCAAACAAGTGTAATAGCTTTCTGCATGTGTTAACACCATACAATCATTCAGTACAGACCAGGATGTTAGATGTACAGTTAAAACCTGTCACCTATGATATTATGTAACTGTTTCCTTCCATTTAAAGAGGCACAGTCTTTGGTTTTTATCTCTGCATCATAAGTGTAATATCCTTCAGTGTTAGTAAACACCATGCAACCATTTGATACAGACAAGAATACTAGACCTGCAGTTAAAACTTGTCACCAATGAAATTATGTAACCGTTTCCTCCCATCCAAAGAGTCCTTGAGAGCTTGTAAAACACAAGGTGCTTCTAATTAATTACAGAGATTTACCAGGCTACTGTCTGCCAAGTGACATGTAATGGGTGAAGACATAACTTACAACACATGTCCATCTCCCCATTGGTGTTCAAACAGTCGCCCATCCTTAAACTGCTGTAAAATCCGACAGTTTATAGCTTAGTGTGTTCTGAAGCCCTGTTATTTCTGAGGCCAGCTGGTATGGGTTGCACCCAGGTACATCTGGCAAAACAGCAGTTGCATGTACTCGTCAAGTAGCCTGCTCGTCAAACGGCATCTCTGCCTCTCCGTCCTAAGTGTTCCTGGTGCTACCGAATCATGAAAAAGTCCCCGAACACGGACTGCATCCTTTGAGAACAGCTGCAATCAGATGTTGTGTACATGGATGTTGTCTGTAACAATCAAGAAGTGCGTCTCTTTATTAAAGAGAAGCAGGCACCGAAATTGCTGACAAATCTGACCGAGAATTAACAAACTGAAAAACCTTCAAATGTGTTAAAATGGCAAATATTATTATTTTTTATTTTTTAAATTTTTTTTAATGTCCATAATTCCGATGTGTAGTTTTACAAAATGACAATGCATAGGAAATTGTTAAATACCCCAGGCCAGTCAGCATTTTTGTTTTAGTTGGCTTTATTCGTTGATATTTTTTCGATTTTGCAAAACTGGCTTTTCCATCTTCTGTTCTATAATAGAAAGTGAACCCACAGACTGGAAGCCCTAGAGAACAGATGTCTACTAGCTAGTTAAAGTACATGTAGTTAAAAGTTTCTGAATATGACATAAAACTCCAATCAAACAGACAAACAAGCTAACCTGAACTTTCTGTTTTAATTAAGTTTTGACTTAATTTTGCTAAATGTATTGACATTTCCTCTCTAATCACCAGGAAATGTGCCTCTTTAGATGTACGTTTTAACCTGGAATGTTTTTGTTAATTTCACCATTTTCGTGATCTGTCAGATAAGGGGTTCTTCATATTGTACCCTCGGACTGACTGTCAATGTTTACCAGCTACATTTTCAGTAATTAGGTTTGTTAGACCAGCTTAATCGATGAGACGATTCTGTTTATCCGGTTTGCTTAAGAGTGTCTGGACAGATTGACAGTGATGTCTGTTTCAAGAAAATACTCTTTCAGACTTGTCTATACATGTACATCATTTAGTGTTTAATTTTCTGAGAATGTTTTTATTGATTGAAGCTGAGGGGGTCAATAATATCAATGAATTAGCGATGCATTAATAATGGTAGATGCCTTCAGTTATTTAATTGTAAACTATTTTGACTCATTAGCATATTTTGCTATTCCCAAGACATCTGGTAGAATGGCAATACTAGCCCTGAAAGAAGGCTAAAATGAACCTTTTTCAGGATTACAATTTCTTCTTAAGTAGAAATGATTCTTGCTCAGTCTATTCCTTTTTATTAACTTTCTGCCCTTCAACATGCCTTTTAAAGCCTTTAATTTTGCAAACATTTGTGCTAACAATAAAAAAATCGCTCAAAGGCGTATAGCAGACCCAAACTATTCATCATTTCAACCCCTTTTAACCTTGTATCTTAGTTAAATCTTTCAATGAAGGCCTGTTGACAGTTTTGAGATCTCTCTAAGACTCATTTTCATCTGAATCTAAGTGGCTCCGTTTTTCTTGAACATCTTGAGCAAAATTTGATGGATATCTTTATAATAGTTCAAGTTTAAATATTAACTGAAAGCCTTACATGTAGTCTCGTTCATTTATGAATTCTTTTCTATTCCTTTGTTTTCAGAACATAAATTTTGATGATTGGTGGTTTTAAATATATTCCCCATTCACTAATTTGTAAAAGTGTAGCATCAATTTTAAAATAATGGTCTGTGGTTACTACTGTAGTATTTACTTAAGAAGTAATGTCCATTTTCTCTGATGTCATTTGTGCAATTGTCCATTTTAATATGTTCGATTTGGTGGATTTTTTTGATTTTTTTTTTAGGCATTAGACATTTCGTTTTTTGTTTAGCATAGCTACTTTACATTCCAACAACTTACAAAAACAATTGACCACAATCTAAAATTGTGGATTATTGCACTTGACCTAAAAAAGAGAAAAAAATAAGGTGTAAAGCCTTGTAAGATTATCACCATGACAACTATGGTAGAATAATTGGAATCTTTACAGATTCTGGTTGATAAGCAGCCAATCAGAAAGCAGCATGCCATTTTCTGCTGTATCGTGCTATCAACAATCTGTCACCTCATCCAAGTTTCCTTGGAGTCAAGAGTAAAATAATGAGACTTGGAATCAATGGCATTACAGGGGGTCACAACCATAAATTGAGGAACAAGTTCTCAATCTGTGAGCTGTCTTTATATGATTCATAGTCCATAAATTGACCAATTTCAGCAGAGACTACGATTACATCTACAGCCAATAAACTACTTATCTCAAAGGGCTGAGATTTATCTGTTATATTTTCATTAATTGATTAAACATGGTTAATACTTTTCCTATGAATTGAGGAAAGGAATCTTTAAGAAATTAATTAGGTGAACTGTTAAAAAAATTTTTGGAGAGTGCCGCATTAAATAAATGATAAAAGTCAAATTAATACAATTTTCACTTTAAATTCTATATCTTTTAGCTTCATTTGTAAATACTATGTTATGTTTGAAATATTGGGGACCATATGTGTAAGAAATGGGGGACCATAGCAGGTTCCTGACATGCCAGAATAAGTGAGGATTTGGTGACATTCTGAATGAAGAAGAGAAAAATTAACCATAGGTAATAAGTGGATATTTTAAAAACTGAATTAATTTAGTGTTGAATAAAGCTTAGTTTAGCGAAAAAGAAGCATGCTTTTGAACCATTGGGGCCCATTTATTTGGAGAAAAGGGGCCCATTTTAGTCTCATATTGTCTCACCTCGCTTCACAATCTGATGTGATTTGGACTGTTGAACCGTTCTTCAATGTACCACAGGCTTAAATTTGTCTGTTGACATAGTATGTTAAGGGAGTTTTTAATGGATAATGCCATGGTGATTGCACAGTGGCGTAAGTGAAGTCCTTGGGTTCCGGATTAAGCGCCAATCAAACAATCAATTATTATATATAAAATTTGCCGACTTAAGATAAATGTAAAAAAAACGTTTTTATGTCAATTTGTCAACCTGTCATCGTAACTGTCAGGGAATTTGTATTCTGATAAGTCTGTCATATAAATAAACCTTTTTTTCTGGGATCTTGTGTCTTTTCCCTTCCATTAGTGTTAATAGGCAAGTTTATCTGACATGTAAATAGTGTGTAGTTGATAACCTCTAGAGATGCTACCCTCAAGAGCAGATTTTGTTTCTGCAGGATAAGGACAATTAGGAAAGTAAAAGGTTTGACAACTAATAACAAGGACTTAAGGCATTTTTTTTTTTTTAAACAGACTGATGTATTGTTTCAGTTAAAATTTAAACATTCCGTAGTGTAAATTTAAGAATATCCCTATTCATCGTTGATTGGAAAATCAAAATTCATTGTTAAAATTTTCTAAGCTAAAAGGTGCAATAATGTCTCCCAATAGCTTGCCATTTTGGTTAATTTCTCTGTTGAAGAGATATTTAAGTAAGTATGACATACTGCACTGAAGCTCCCAAGGCTTCTTTAACTGAGTATGGTTCACTTAGTCACAACTGTGTTTAGTTAACTTGGATAGTGATCTCTCTGAGATGATACCTTGTTTTACTTTAGACATTATACAGTTAGTTTCTGCACTTGGGCAGCAGAGTTCTATTTAGGGGGCCAGAAATTCTTTAAAGTTGAGGAATGCTCAAAGAAAAACTTTTGTACATATCTTGAAAATGGAATAAGATTTTTTCAAAAGACTTGAATGCCAAAATTTACCAGTTATTTATCATTATTTGTTCAATAATTTGCCTAGCTAAGCCACTTCATTTATATGATAACAAGGTTTCCGTATTCCACTGTAATATTGCGTGTCAACACTAAGCTGATGTGTTGTAGTGTCCAACCCTGTAAATAACATGTAGCTTACTTTTTGTTTTGGCGTCAAGCCTTAAATCACATCAGACTGATAGTTTGGATGGAGCTTCATGTTGCCCTGGTGCTCTCATAGCTAAGGGGTGGGCAGTTGGAGGGAGCTTCATGTTGCCCTGGTGCTCTCAGAGCTAAGGGACAACTTAAAGGTGTTTTCTACTTTTGATGTCTTTGCATTAGGTCTTGTCTTTCTTTGTTGCTAGTGGTGTGAAGGGTGGTTTCCTTTACCCAATGGACTGGACACCCTCATATCATTGAAATAAACATACATGTTAGTATAGTGTTAAATCTCACTCAAACAAGCAAATGTATATTGGCTAGGTTTGATGCTGGCGTTGTAAAGGGAGTTTTCTTTCATCCTTTAGGCAGACATAGTCCCTGTGAGGGAGCGGGTGGGCCATGGCCCTGCAGAATACTCCCTCGGCTTCCTTGGTCGCTCGTAAGAGGCAAAAAAATAGGTTGCTTTCTGTTGCCCTGGTGTTTGCAGAGCTAAAGGGTAGCGGGAAGCAGATTTGTTTGTGAGGTTCTGTATATGTGTCCGTCGTCATATAAGTGAAATACCCTTGAGTACGACGTTAAACACCAATCAAACAAACAAACAATTTAGGCAGACATAGAGTCATTAATGGGAAATACATTTAAATTAAAAAAACAAAACAAACAATTTACAAAAGATCATAAATAAGAGGAGATGTGATTGTGAACACAACAAAAAAACTATAAACTAACGTAATACAACTATGACTGGGTTTATTCTGAGGCACCATTGACTGTAAGGTTCAGGCCATGTACAGACCAGCGATAGTGTTAAAGGGGAAAGACCCAGCAAACAGATACCTCTATAGCATTCTAGCGTCTCTGCCCATGTGTTACTCATGTGCATGTCTGACGGCTTTCTGTTTTGTGTGTTTGGCCTGTGGATCGCCTATCAACAACAACGCCGCTGAAGATGCATGTGTAACTGGAATCATGTTAGCAAGGCTGTCCAGAGAAACTCTTCATCAAGTCACATGTCAGTTTTAATGACCCTTGCTCCATTAGCATATGGCACAAGCCATCAGAGAGGGACCCACCTAGTCTATATGATAGCCCAGTGATAAATTACTCCAGTCTTGTTTACCACTGAGAATAAGCTTTGCCCAGCTGATCAGATGGTCCAAATCTGTAAGTTCACCATATCTTTGTTAGATGTTAAAGTACCCTAGTATGATTCTATTATCCTATTATAGCTGGTACAGGTATGTTGAGATTTCCTATTTGTTTTACCATCATATATAGTATATATATTCTGCTAGAGCATTTGAGTATTTTTGTTTAAACTTTTTGTTTTGGTGGGTTCAGTTTTTTTAGCTATTGCGGTATTGAAAACCTCTAAAAGCTACTTGTACTCTTGATCGTCAGCTATGATAAATTTGTAACTGTTGTTTTTATAAGCTTAAGTGAAGTATAATATACCTTTTTCTGCATCACCATTACTTCAATGCTTAGAAGTTAGTGAAAGCTTACTGAGGTGAAATAGGGTTTTGTTAGCTTCATTTTCCACTGAAATAGCAGCAGTCCATTAGGGCAACGAGAGAGCATCTGGGAGAATTTACATCAGACATCGACCATTGAATCCCCTGCGGATTGATTCTCATCATAGAGTAACAAAACCTGTGAAATCGACTCTTCTGTTATCTGACAGACCTCCATTGCAGCATAGAATCATATCAATCACATTTACACATCATGCTCTGTTCTCCCCAATTCTGGCGATAGATCCTCAATTGAATTGACACTTTCTTCAAATTTCCTACAGGAATTTCACGATGGGGATAAAGTTTTCTCTCTCCGTCTCTTGTCAACTGGTCCAGGATAGCATGTAACTTCTGTGACTTGTTTATTTCCGTGTCTTTCTGAAAGTTTCTTCTGATTTTAGCCAGCCTCAATTACTTTCTGATACCATTTTTTTGTTATTTTAACAATAGCAGAGTATATAGTTTACTTAATTTGAAACGTATTGAAGGCAGTTGTAGGATAGCTTCCTGTTGCCCTGGTGCTTAAGAGTGTTAAAGAGCAACATGAAACCGATCATATACTCATTCAAATGAAAGATTGTTTCAATGAAGTTAACAGCTCGGTTAAATTGATTTCAAGAAGTCAACTAAATGTGATGTGCCATTTATTAAGATGTTGTGATCTCCTCCCTCCCCTCCCCTGACTTTGACTTTAAGGTAGCGCTATACCATTTTCAAGTCATCAATCAGCTTGACATGTGAACAGTTTGTTCTCAGGGAGAGATGCACAGTATATGTCTCCAGGCATTCCCAACAAAAATCTCAGCAATTCCAGCTGTCTGACTTAAAACCAACCGGCTGTTTACATGGGTCTCAAAGTCTCTGAAGTTCTTTTGTAGCTTCCACCATGAACCGCATCTGACAATCATTAAAGCACTTCCCAATGCTTAACATACATGCTTTTGTTTTTTTATGGATTTTTTGTTTACAATTTCCATTGATCTTTGTTGATTGTAGTCTTACTTTTTTTCAATTTCAATCTTAAGGTCATAAAAAATGTACCATTTTTCTGATTTTCAATCTTATCTGTACAATTCAGATAGATTTTTTGAAATTATGTAAAAATTCCTTAACAGTAGTAAAGAAATACATGTAAACCCTTATATGTACATGGAAACTGCCATATGCTGGATGTGTTTGTTTATTTTTGGCAACATCACCAAGAAAGAAATAATAATACAGTTGTTATGTTTTTCCTCTTTGCATCTCCTTTGTGCTATTCCAGTAAATTGATCTCTATACATAGAAAGTTATCTCCACTGATGTTATCCATTTAACTTTATGTTACAAGCAGCCATGTCCTTATTGTCTTATGTGAAGTCACATCAAACAGAAGAGACACTTATGTTTTCACCTTTATGTGTGAAAAGTTTTCAATAGACGGAGGGAAACACATCAATTATTAACCTTGTCCTTTGTTTATGTAATACTTCCTGAAATATGAGATGACATGCCTCGATGCTACACTGAAGATATATGGCTGCCTTTTGTCTATTGACGAACGCAATATGCCAGATGAGGTATTGGAAAAAGAGTGTGCAAGGCGATATTGATCTAAGAGCAAAGATACCTATATTTTTTTTTATAAAAGTGAAAAGAACTAACTGTTTGTCTGCAGAGATTGGAAAGAGAAATATATCTATAGTTTCATGTTTGGCTCATTGTGTTTGAGCTTTTGCAATAAAACTGTTCACTTCTCATAAAACTGCTCCATCCTCCCTCACTGTTGGCAGTGGTCTGTAGTTAAGGGTTATTTCAAGGCTCATGTCACAGAGCAATCTCAACATAGACTAGTAGGTAACATTTATCACAGGTTATCTTTCCATAGAGGTTGGGTTAGACAAATAAATGTTCACTCTGAGTGATCTTTGTGTGGTTATCAGTAAGGTCTCGGGGAAATATTGCCTGGGAAGTGTTTACCCTGATCAGTAAAGACTGCAAGAATGTAGAGGGCAAACACAGCACATAGGGGTTTCTTCTCAAAGAGTTCTCAAAGTCTTTTTGAAAAACTCTCTCAATGTCCGCTACTTTGTTTTCTGTTTTTTGTCTTTTTCTTGTGTGCCCTTAATTTTACTGGATGTATCAATATCATAATAGTTGAATCTCCTATTTTTTTTGCCCCCTTGGGACTTTGATAAAAAACACATACGTTTCATGTTGTTTTGTTTTTTTTCCATTATGATATGCACTAAAAGTGGGACTCATTTTTTATGTAAACTTTAAAAGAATTTTTTTTTAAATTTTAATCAATGTGCATTATTTTTTATTTTCTTGTTGCAAATCTCCATTTTCAGTCATTTATTTGTCAACCGATGGTCAACCTTAGAATAATGCCAGACAAGTTTTATCCCAGAACCTGTATACAGAGCTTCTGGAGCTGCCAATAACAGACCCTAGCTTCTAAAAATGGCAGAGTGAAGTTGACAGTCTGTCTGACCCTGGCATTAAGATGTCTGTCTTAAGCTCTACCCCCACCATTAAAATCGTCTAAGGAAAGGATTTCAGTCTACACTTATCATTAACTAGGGACCTGGGAGATTTTAGCATACCATGTCTTTGAACAAAGATTGTTCCTGACACCTGTTCAATGATATATAGAGCTGTGACAAGTAGGCAGTGAGCCTTTGTCTCATTGAAATGCCAGTTAAGTGTTGAAATTTTTCACACAATTTTAGTGGGTGTTTGACAAAGAGCTTCCCCTGTACTGGTGCTCTCAAGGCTAAGATACAACATGAAGCTGATCTGTTTTGCGATGTTTTTGTATTGCATCCTTCATTTGTTGTCAGCAACTTCTATGATGACTTCTTTCAGCCATTTGAACTCCGTCATAAGTTTGAAACAACCTGAACAATAATGCTAAACATTCACACAAGCTCTAGTCATATTAAGTCATGACTATGAATAATTTTTGTGTCTTTTAGAAAGTGAAGTTTAACAGTATTTTCGTTATTTTGGGATAACACTTTCTTAGT
>JARFOD010002562.1:0-11779 GCA_031763545.1 Mopalia muscosa | reverse complement strand
TCCTAACTAACACTATATAAAAATAAAGTCTACCTTTTTTTTGTAAATTTAGCTTAGAACGATTTCCGTTGATAGTGTTGTCTGCTCAACATAGTGTTAACATGTTTTCCCTTCTGTGTTTACATAGTTTGATTTGAATTCAATCATTTAGCAACTTAATGCACGCGGAGTGAGAAACGTTTGATGTGTTCCAATTTAGCCTTATCTCCTATTCAAAGAAAAGTGTTATATGGTGTGTTCTTCAATAATTTATAATTGATCACATCACAAGCTATGTTTTTTTTTTTTGTTTTAGAACTAGTTTGTCCCGTGTTCCGATGTGCTCAATCCTGTGAGCATGGATACCTCTCTGACAGCAATGGTTGTCAGACCTGTGAATGTAGAGGTAAGATAATATTTATCCACATAAATAAATATTGTTTAAGCAGAACAGGTCGGTCTTGAACCCCCAGAATACACTACAGACGCGTTAAAGTCAGTTTAAAGATTACAACTGTAGATTAGTTCCAGATATTGATGTTGCACGAACAGGCTTTTAGGGGAAATGTTACATTGTGATCTGTAAACTGTTCCCTGATCTCCTGTACTGCATCCCAATTTGTGCTAGTGAACGTGTTAATGGATGTGTCACTCAGAAGATTGGGTGTCAGACATGTGAAAGTAAAGTTTACTTGGCCAAATAATATTTAACACTACAGTATAATTATGGTCTGCAGCAATAGACCGATTACACTAGACACCATTATGTCTTGACCAATCAAGACGTATTACTGACATGTGGAGGCGTGTTAAAAGAACAATAACATTGTAATGACATTTTCATTACCAAGAAACTTTGTCTGTGCGACTGTTTGTTCTGGTAGTTTATATTTCTTAGGATCAGGATATATGTAAAAAATATTTTTCACCCACAGTATAATAAAAATGTCTTTTTTGTTGTAGTATTGGCTTGCTCCAAGCCATTATGCGATGATGTCTGTGACCATGGATACATCACTGACAGCAATGGTTGTCAGAGCTGTGAATGTAAAGGTAAATTGATCAAATACTATTTATCGATATAATGTCTTATTATCTTAGCATCGGACCATTGTCATCAAAACATATTACATACACAATTCAATCTTCTAAAGAAATACAAATATAGAATTCCCAAGACCAAAACACTTTAGAAGAAAAAATGTATGTCGTAACTAACACTATATAGATATAAAGTCTACCTTGTTTGTAAATTTAGTTTAGAACGATTTCAGTTTATAGTGTTGTCTGCTCAACATAGTATTTACATGTTTTTCTTTTCTGTGTTTCAGATTTGGTCAGAGGGAAAGATGCTGATGCTGGTATGTTGTTTATTTACTTAGTTTACTATTTGCCTCAGGCCATATTAGTGGCAAGTGGATTCATAACTGATACTGTCCGTTTGTCATTTAGCTTGTTTTTCTGTCATACACAAGGATGTTGTTATAACCATGCCAGATGATATTTCATTTCGTGAAATTTTGCAATACACCTCGCCGGCTATCCATAATTATAAAATACAAATGTGTGTGTTTATTGTGAACATTAGGCCTTGAAAAATATTACAATGCTTAGCTAATTTCAAGCTTGAATATAGATAGCATGCTCCTTTTATTATAGACTAGTAAGTTCAGAAGCTACGAAGGATCCTATTTTTGAGACAGCTGTTGAACCACATTTTGTGCAGCTCATTGTTTGTGCCTTTTACCCGAAGTCTTGTAAGACTTACATCGCTCCATCTGTTTCCTCCTGTCTGTTTTTCTTAATTTTTTATTGATACATTTTTATTAAACCGCTTGTGTAGCTATTCGATATGATAGATTGCCCATGTATTTATATTCAAAGAAAATGGAAATATCTACGAACATTTTTTTAAATGACAACACATTAGAGCCTACTTTTTGTTTTAGAATTGGGTTGCGCCAAGCCACTATGTGATCGTGTCTGTGAGCATGGGTACATCTCTGACACGAATGGCTGTCAGACCTGTGAATGTAGAGGTAAATTCGTCAAATAATATTAACGAATATTTTTCGTTGTTCTCTTTTGGGGTTGCTGGGTTAATTGGATACTTTTAGTCAAATAATTTTACTAAGCCCATTAAACACAGAATATATCTCTTAACTAACATGATAATCATTATAAAAAATATATGTAAATTTACAGCATAAATTACTGATAATAATGATTCCAGCACAATTAAGTGTAGAATTACAGAATAGCTTGTCCTGTAGTTTTACAGTTGTTTTTTTTTTAAATAAAACTTGAAAAGTGACACCAGTTACTGTACAGTGTTATTAAAATCACATAAACATGTTAATAACAGGTTCGATTACAGCTTCTATAAAGTTACAATGTCCTGATGCTCAGCTACCCACATTGTCTGTTTATAAACAAGGTCAATATTTTCTCATAAACAGTGCAATGGGCTGAATCTGTTAATTTACACATTGTGTTCCTTTACTTATACACTACATAATTCTGTTTTCCTATAATGTAAAATGGGGTCCACATACTATTGTCATATATAGCTACATTGTTCTGTCCTGCACATCAACAATATGCACATGTGAATATGCATGGTACAGTATCTGGTGTTGATGTACATTTAACTATGTAGAGCTTGACTGTCACACAGGAGTAATGTAACAAGGGCTGGAAAAAATAGAAGCCTAATGTAGAACTGCTTTAAGTAAGGGCGAAGTTGATCACCTTGGCAACACAAGTGTTACTTTTTACAATAGAATTCCTCTATCTGGAGGACGTAATCGTCTAGATGCCTTTCTGTTCTTAGCATTTTTTCGGTCAAATCGCAGGTGTTCAGCTTGTTCAGCCAGTTTGTTGTGTAATTTACAACCACAAAGCCGTGCTTTTATCGAATTGTAAACCCACAGTAACGTATTTTATCAATTTACAACAAATACCAACAACCCTGAACTAGTAGTGGCATAAATTTACAAACACTTTAACAGTCTATGTCAAGTCTTGCTTTTTTAATTTTGTTAACAACTTCTGGCAACAAGTTTGAAAGCTCAACAACAGACCGTTTCCTTTGGTGATATTTGTTCCAGTAAATAACTCCTACCTATTAAAGCGCTTTATGTGGACCTTGCTATTTAACGTTTTTCAATCACTACACAATAAAGAATTGTGTAGTCTGGTTCTTCAGAGTTTATTACAGAGTTTATTATGTAACGAATAAGTCGACCATTAAGCAACTAAATGCACTGGGAGTGAGAAACGTTTAAATGTGAATAATTTTTGTGTCTTTTAGAAAGTGAACAGGTATATGTTTAAATGTTTAAATGTGTTCCAATTTAGCATTTATCTCATATTGAAAGAAAGGTGTTATATGGTATGTTCTTCAATAATTTATAATTGATCACATCACAAGCTATTTTTTATTTGTTTTAGAACTAGTTTGTCCCGTGTACCGATGTGCTCAATCATGTGACCTTGGATACCTCTCTGACAGCAATGGTTGTCAGACCTGTGAATGTAGAGGTAAATTGGTCAGATAATATTTAACGACATAATTAATTATTGTTTAAGCGCGACATAGATTGTTTTAATGGGACAGGTCTGCCATGAACCACCAGACTACTCTATAGTTAAACATTACAACTGTAGGTTAGCTCCAGATATTGATGTTGCACTGAATAGGCCATTCAATTGAATGTGTTGTAACAATTTGATCTGTACTCTTGTCCCTCATCTTGGGATTTTAAAGGTCTGAATATGTGTCAGATTATTTCTCTCAATGACAACAGATGAATATTTTTCGGCCAATGGAAGCCTACTTATATTTTGCATTTGATTTCACATCTGAAAAAAATCTGTAAGGCTTGTTTATGCGTCGAAACATTTTGAACACAAAATCTATGTTATTGATGGTGGTTTAATAAGTGGCTTTGTTGTTATTTGAACTCTATGTTTATATTGATTAATAATAAAAATAGTGAAGTTGTCTGCCAGCTTAAGGTCACAAAGTTCAAATCGAGCATCCTTTATCCGTTTGACGATTTATTTGCAGTTGTCGAAGTACTTATTGGAAATCTGAAATCACATCCTCCTCGCCATTTGTCACACACGAGTAGGTTAGCCGAGTGGAAATGAACTTGAAAAACACTTTTTGACGCTTTTACTCCTGTATTTAAATCTCTTAGTTACAAACATAAACCATGTCTGACCGACATCTTATATCCTCGTGAACGCTCTGTTACCTTACATTCAAGGGGCATAACTCTAACAGGCTCAGTAAACTTAGTGTATAGACCTGGGGTATCACACTACTTGATAAAAATCCATTTGCATCTCCATCACTTCCATGTTAATCTATCCTGGCTGGCGGAAATGTTTGACAGCGATTTGCATGCATTGTGTGCACAGTTTGACCTATGATATTGTCAGTGACGTAATTGTATCTATTTTTTTCTTAATAAACTATGTTTGCTCATTGTGGAAATATATCTTGAACATTGTGTTTTCTTGTTAAAATTCTATTTCTTTGCTTACATTTTGTACTGTAACATTTTTGCATATGACCATTACACACCGTTAAACTATGTCTTTAAATTATCTCTCATGGTTTTTTCTACTGCATGCATCGCAATCAAAACCCCTCCTTGGCTAACTATTTGGACTCGTCCGATTAGAATGTTGTGAGCATGTGTCAGAAAACTGATAAGACATGCCATACGCTATAAGTTAAAGTTTTTAAACACAGATTGATCAATGACAATCGGTATTTAGTAAATAAATTTGGTAGATAATAGAATAGAAATAATGTTCAAGCGACTGACATCTATTGTGAGACGTCAGTCGCTTGAACATTATTGTTTAATTGTACACACACAAAGCTGTGTTTATATTGAATTGTAATCCTACAGTAACGTATTGTCAATTTACAGAAATACTAACAACCCCGAACTAGTAGAGCTGTAAATTTACAAACAGTTTAACAGGGTATGTCAAAGTTTTGCTTTTTTAATTTTGTTCACAACAGCTTCTGGCAACAAGTTTGACATCTCAACAACATACCGTTTCCTTTGATGATATTTGCTCCAATAACTAACTCCTACCTTTTAAAGCGTTTTATGTGCACATTGCTATTTTAATCATTTTTTTCAATAACTACACAATCAAAAATGCTTTTTGTTTTAGAATTTGCTTGCGCCCAGCCATTTTGTGAACGAGTTTGTGAGCATGGATACGTCACTGACAGATACGGTTGTCAAAGCTGCGAATGTAAAGGTAAATTGGTCAAATATTATTTAAAGATATATTCAAATATTTTCGTAAACATAAAATCTTCTGCCCTGAGAGTTTATTACAGAGTTCAACAAGTCAATCTTTAGCAACCTAATGCATGCGAAACGAGAAACATTCAAATATGTTCTAATTTACTTTTTTTATTAAAAAAAAGTGTTATATGGTGTGTTGTGAATAATTTATGATTGATCACATCACAAGCTATTTTTTGTTTGTTTTAGAACTAGTTTGTCCAGTGTACCGATGTGCCCAATCCTGTGAGCATGGATACCTCTCTGACAGCAATGGTTGTCAGACCTGTGAATGTAGAGGTAAGATAATATTTATGGACATAAGTAAATATTGTTTAAGCACAACAGGTCGGTCTTGAACCACCAGAATACACTACAGACGGTTAAAGTCAGGTTAAAGATTACAACTGTAAATTAGTTCCATATATTTTGTTGCATGAATACCACATCTGAAGATAACCCTGCAAGATGTGTTTATACATCGTAATATTTTGGACACAAAATCTATATATGTGATGGTGGTTTGATAACTGGCTTTGATGTTATTTTAACTCTATATCTAAGCTTATATAGATTTGTAATGAAAATAAAATAGTAAGTGAACACCATAATACACAGCTATCCACTTTAAGTTTAAAGCAGTATAATTTATTAAAACCGACAGAGAATTTTCTGGTTAAAGTTTAACACCTTTTCGTTTTGTAGTTTCCCACACATAAAGCTGTGTTATTTTTATGCATTTCTGTAGCAAATTGCTGTAAATTTACAGCAACATTCCCCACTGAATACAGTTTGATTGGTGTAAAAAAATAACTGTTAAAATTGCTTTAGCATAATACAGCAGGTAGTGTTGTAAATATACATACATTTGTACAGTGTATGTGAAAGTCTGCCTTACTTTGCAAAAAAAAAAAACAGTTTGTTCAGAACGATTTCTGTTTTCATTCGTCTGGGAATTCCTTGTTAAAATTTAACATCAGTTCGTTACAAACAATTTAACAGTGTATGTCAAAATTTAGCTTTTTGACTTTGTTTAGAACACCTTCTGGCAACATGTTTAAAGCCTCAACAACAGACTGATATTTGCTCAAATAACTATCTCCTACCTATTAAAGCGCTTTATTTGCACCTTGCTATTTTAATAACTTTTTTCAATCATTACACAATAAAGAATGCCTTTTGTTTTAGAATTTGGCTGTGCCAAGCCATTTTGTGAAAGAGTTTGTGAGCATGGATACGTCACTGACAGATACGGTTGTCAGAGCTGTGAATGTAACGGTAAATTGGTCAAATATTATTTAAAGATATATTCAAATATTTTTAGGCAGTCTCATAAACAGGAAATCTTCTGTCCCGAGAGTTTATTACATAGTTCAATAAGTTGATCTTTAGTAACTTAATTCATGTGGAAAGAGAAACGTTCAAATATGTTCTTATTTAGTCTTATTGAAAGAAAAGTGTTATATGATGTGTTCTTCAATAATTTATAATTGATCACATCACAAGCTATGTTTTGTTTGTTTTAGAACTAGTTTGTCCAGTGTTCCGATGTGCTCAATCCTGTGACCATGGATACCTCTCTGACAGCAATGGTTGTCAGACCTGTGAATGTAGAGGTAAGATAATATTTATCGACATAAATAAATATTAATTAAGCACAACAGGTCGGTCTTGAACCACCAGAATACACTACAGACCCGCTAAAGTCAGTTTAAAAATTACAACTGTAGATTAGTTCCAGATATTGTTGCACTAATACGCACATCTGAATATAACCCTGCAAGGGTGTTTATGCATGGTAATATTTTGAACACAAAATCTATGTATGTGATGGTGGTTTGATAACTGACTTTGATGTTATTTGATTTCTATATCTATATAGATTTGTAATGAAAAGAAAATAGTTAGTGAACACCATAATATACAGCTATCCGCTTTAAGTTTAAAGCAATATAATTTATTAAACACGACAGAGATTTTTCTGGTTAAAATTTAACACCATTTTGTTTTGTAGTTTCTCACACATAAAGCTGTGTTATTTTTATGCATTTGTGTAGCAAATTGTTGTAAATTTACAGCAACATTCCCCACTGAAAACAGTTTGATTGGTGTAAAAAAATAACTGTTAAAATTGCCTTAGCATAATACAGCAGGAGGTGTTGTAAATATACATACATTTGTACAGCGTATGTGAAAGTCTGCCTTACTTTGTAAAAAACAGTTTGTTCAGAACGATTTCTGTTTTCATTCGTCAGTGAATTCCTGGTTAAAATTTAAAACCAGTTTGTTACAAACACTTTAACAGTGTATGTCAAAATTTTGCTTTTTAATTTTGTTTAGAACACCTTCTGGCAACATGTTTAAAGACTCAACAACAGACTGATATTTGCTCAAATAACTATCTCCTACCTATTAAAGCGCTTTATTTGCACCTTGCTATTTTAATAACTTTTTTCAATCATTACACAATAAAGAATGCCTTTTGTTTTAGAATTTGGCTGTGCCAAGCCATTTTGTGAAAGAGTTTGTGAGCATGGATACGTCACTGACAGATACGGTTGTCAGAGCTGTGAATGTAACGGTAAATTGGTCAAATATTATTTAAAGATATATTCAAATATTTTTAGGCAGTCTCATAAACAGGAAATCTTCTGTCCCGAGAGTTTATTACATAGTTCAATAAGTTGATCTTTAGTAACTTAATTCATGTGGAAAGAGAAACGTTCAAATATGTTCTTATTTAGTCTTATTGAAAGAAAAGTGTTATATGATGTGTTCTTCAATAATTTATAATTGATCACATCACAAGCTATGTTTTGTTTGTTTTAGAACTAGTTTGTCCAGTGTTCCGATGTGCTCAATCCTGTGACCATGGATACCTCTCTGACAGCAATGGTTGTCAGACCTGTGAATGTAGAGGTAAGATAATATTTGACGACATAAATAAATATAGTTTAAGCACAACATAGATTGTTTTACTTGACAGGTCTGTCATGTACCCCCAGACTACTCTATAGTTAAACATTACAACTGTAGATTAGCTCCAGATATTCATGTTACACGAATAGGCCATTAAATTACTGTGTTGTGTTGTAACAATTTGATCTGTACACTTATTCCTCATCCCTCAACAGCAATGGTTGTCAGACCTGTGGGTGTGAAGTTAAATTGGTTCAAAATATTTAATGATATAATTAATTATTGTTAAAGCACAACCTGGATTGTTTTAATGCGACAGGTCGGCCACGAACCGCCAGAATACACTATATACACAACAAAGTCAGTTTAAAGATTACAAATGTAGATGAGCTCCAGCTATTTATGTTTCTAGGAATCATCTTTTAGGGGGAATGCAACATTTTGATCTGTACAGTTGTCCATGAATACAATTTAATTGGAGTAAAAAATTAGCGGTAAAGATTGATGTAGCAGCAAGAAGTGCTGTAAATATACAAACATTTCTAACAGTGTATGTAAAAGTCTGTCTCATTTTTTTTTAATTTTCAGAACGATTTCTCTTCACATTTTTTTCTGCTTTGCCTGAAGAAATGAACTCAAAATAAATATATATCGAGCTGGAAAGTTCAACAAACTGGGACACTCTTTTCTCCTCCAGTGTGTTCCCTTTTAATGCCATTAAGTTTGAAGGCTCTATGACAGAGCATCAGAGAGTCTAAAATACCATTTAAAGATGGTACAATTTGTGTAGCACTCAGATTGGTCAATACCATTTACAGATGGTACAATTTGTGTAGCACTCAGATTGGTCAATACCATTTAAAGATGGTACAATTCGTGTAGCACTCAGATTGGTCAATACCATTTAAAGATGGTACAATTTGTGTAGCACTCAGATTGGTCAATACCATTTAAAGATTGTACAATTCGTGCAGCACTTAGATTGGTCAATTATTTTGTTTCTATTTGATCCATTGACTGACTCCACCTATTAAATGGTTTTACAATGCAACAACACAAGCTTATTTTACACAAGTAATGTAACCCCGAAAAAAGTCGAACTCATTTCTATCTCAATATTTCCACACTTTATTTTGCCATCATCAGTAGTGATGCTTATTTTTGGTTTTAGTATTTGCGACAAGTCATGTGATCGTGTGTGTGACCATGGATACGTCACTGACAGATACCGTAGTACGGCCTGTGAACTTAAATGTAAATTAGCCAAATTATATGGAATGTTATGATCAAAATTAAACTCTAAGGCAGTCTCTTAAATGGTTAATGTTTTGGCCTTGAGAGTTTATTATGTAACCAAGAATTCGATCATTTAATGACTTAATGCACGCTGAGAGAGAACCCTTTTAATGCGTTTAATTTACCATTTATCTACGTTTATCAAAGAAAACCTATATGGTGAGTTTTTGAAAAATTTATAATTTTTTTATTTTTTTAAATCACAACACAAGGTATT
Source organism: Mopalia muscosa (assembly GCA_031763545.1). Classification (NCBI taxonomy): domain Eukaryota; kingdom Metazoa; phylum Mollusca; class Polyplacophora; order Chitonida; family Mopaliidae; genus Mopalia; species Mopalia muscosa. Next base: position 2,047 of record JARFOD010002562.1, on the reverse strand, counting down.
TTTTGCTTTAGAACTAGATTGTTCCCAACATTTTTTAAATCACAACGCAATAAAGCCTACTTTTTGTTTTAGAATTGGGTTGCGCCAAGCCACGATGTGCTCAATCCTGTGAGCATGGATACGTCTCGGACAGCAATGGTTGCCAGACCTGTGAATGTAGAGGTAAATTGGTCAGATAATATTTCATGATATAATTAATAATTATGTAATCACTACATCGATTGTTTTAATCCGACAGTTCGGTTATGAACTTCCAGAATACACTATAGACAGGTTGAAGTCAGTTTCAAGATTTCAACTGTAGATTAACTCCAGATATTAATGTTGCACGAACAGGCTTTTAGGGGAAATGTAACATTTTTATGTGCAATTTTTTCCCTGATCATGGGATTTTAAAGATTTGAAATATCAGATTATTTCTCTCAAACAGATTATTGTTTAGGATTCCTGTACTGCGTCCCAATTTGTGCTAGTGAACGTGTTAATGGATGTGTCACTCACAGGCATGGGTGTCAGACATGTGAAAGTAAAGGTTACTTGGCCAAATAATATTTAAAACTGTAATTATCGTCTTCAGCAATATACCGATTATACTAGACACCATTTTGTCTTGACCAATCAAAAGTATTACTGACATGTCGAGGCTGTTAAAAGAACAATAACATTGTAATGACATTTTCCTTACCAAGAAACTTTGTCTGTGCACCAGTTTCCTCTTGTAGTTTATATTTCTTAGGATCTAAATATATGTATAAAAAATATTTTTCACCCACAATAGAATAAAAACCTCCTTTTTGTTGTAGTATTGGCTTGCTCCAAGCCATTATGCGATGATGTCTGTGAGCATGGATACGTCACTGACAGCAATGGTTGTCAGAGCTGTGAATGTAGAGGTAAATCGATCAAATACTATTTATCGATATAATGTCTTATTATCTTACGCATCAGGCCAATGGTCATCAAAACATATTACATACACAATTCAAGCTTCTCAAAAGATACAAATATAGCGTTCCCAAGAGCAAAACACTTTAAAGGGAAATATGTTTTGACAATTTCATCTGTTCATGGGATTTTTAAGATTTGACTATTTATGAGAATAACTTTTATGTATAAAATTCATTGTTTTCTTAAGAGATTTTGGGGTTTATTGGATAATTTTAGGCAAGACAATTTTTGTAAGCTCAATATGACACAAAATTTATGTGGTAACTAACACTATATAGATATAAAGTTTATCTTATTTTTTGTAAATTTAGCTTAGAACGATTTCTGTTGATAGTGTTGTCTGCTCAACTTTTAAAACCCTCACTTTGTCCTCTTCCAAATGAAACACTTTGAGAACTCCACCTCAAACTGCTTAAAAGAAACAAGCGACTTTGTATCTAAAATCCGTCTCGTTCTGATGCCTCTGAAATACGGTTTAAAGATTGATATACAGCACATCTTTAACTGGGAAAGTACCTCGGCAACAGGGAGCACCCTTTAACCACCCGCGAATTACCATAGTGTTATAATGTGTTTTTCTTTTCTGTGTTTCAGATTTGGCCAGAGGGAAAGAGGCTGCTGGTACGTCGTTTATTTACTTAGTTTACTATTTGTCTCAGGCCATATAAGTGGCTAGTGGATTCAGAACTGATACTGTCTGTTTGTCATTTAGCCTGTTTTTCCGTCCTACACAAAAATGTTGTTATAACGGATGGTATTGCATTTCGTCAAATCTCGCAATACACCTCGCCTGCAAAAATACAAACTCTATAGGCTCCGTTTTTAGCCTAAATCTCCTGCACAGTTTGATTGGTTTCCGACAAAGCCCATCCGCAGATGAAAATAGAAGCATTTGTCCAAAAGTTGCTAATAACTAAGCCTCTCGTTAATGCGACCAAAACAGATCAGTTACTGATGTGTTGATACCGTTTTGACTGAAGAACTCAAGTACGCCTTGAATAAACATAAAACCCCAAGCAAAATTTGTTTTGTTTGTTTGTTTGTTTGATTGGTGTTTAACGTCGTACTCAAGGGTATTTCACTTATATGACGACGGACA
>JARFOD010002551.1:0-11780 GCA_031763545.1 Mopalia muscosa | reverse complement strand
GTGACTCGCTCATATACTGGATGGTCGAAAGGCAGACTCAAACCCGTGAATGGTAAATCGAAGCATGTTCAGTTCAGAAAGCCCACTCGCAACCACTGAGCCACGGCCGCTGGCCCAGTAGAAAACTGAGAGGAAACCTCGCAAAAATCACTCCACGATTGCTGGATCCACTTCTTGTGACTCACTCAATATACCCGCAGTGTTTGTTTGATTTGGGTTTGACGTCGTACTCAAGGGTATTTCAATTATGTTACAATTGATTGTCCACTTAGCAGTGTTCCTTGCCCTATTTGTTTACAGTAGAAAACGGAGAGGAAACCTCGTAAAAACCACCCCACCATTGCTGGACCCACATCTTGTGACTCACTCAATATACCAGATGGTGTTTGTTTGATTTGGTTTTGACGTCGTACTCAAGGGTATTTCAATTATGTGACGATGGATTGTCCACTTAGCAGTGTTCCTTGCGCTATTTGTTTACATTAGAAAACTGAGAGGAAACCTTGTAAAAACCACCCCACGATTGCTGGACCCACATCTTGTGACTCCCTCAATATACCTGACAGTGGACAGGATGATTAGATCCTGTAAAGGGTACATTGATTGTTCGTTTGTTGGTGTTGAACGTCATACTCAAGGGTATTTCACTTATATGAAGACGGATTGTCCACTTCACACTGTACACAGCCTTATTACAGCGTAAAACCTCGTAAAAACCACCCCCGTGATTGCCGGACCCACAACATGTGACTCGCTCATATACCTGATGGTCGATAGGCGGAATCGAACCCGTGAAAGGTATATCGGAGCATGTTCAGTTCATGAAGCGCACTCGCTACCACTGAGCCACGGCTGTGGGCCAATTTATTGAAGTAGGCTTTAGAAAGCACACTGGCTAACCACTAAGCCACGGCTGTGGGCTGCAAGTTGTAAAGTTACTAAAAATATGACATTAAAATTTAGGTTAAAAAATAATCATAACTAGCGCCTAAAGGCTTTGATATGGGGCTATTGTCTATGTGACAAACCCCTGACGATTGAGAGTTTGTTTGATTAACTTATTGTATAACATTGCTAGCTGATAAGAGTGAAGGGTTCTTTAAAGTGAACCGGCCGATTATAACAGACCAGAAAAGGCACAAATGACGTAGTTGTAATGCTGAGTGAGGTCCTTTGGTTAAATACACTAATTGTTTTGATTAACAGCTGAATTTCTTTATTTTAAATTCTCTCTTCATGGCTGGGGCTCCTACACTAACACTCATATCTGCTGATGGAGGTTAAAGGTATGCTATTCACATAACTGAATCGGTGTTTGTGTTTAATACAATTTTAAATAGTAAGTGTTTTCACTAGACTTTCGGGCATTTTGGTAGCACTCGCCACTTGGCTGTCTGAAATATCCGAAATCTCGGAAGCCTACATGTAGAAGGTCTGCTTTCAGTGTAAAATTTCCACAAGCCAGTCACAGCACTGGGGCTCTCTCTGAGGAGGGTGTCTTTAAAACAACCACTGGGTTGGCTTTAACAGGGAAATAAGGGCAACTATGCCTATTATTTTTTACATATGGAATGCTAAATCAGCCTTAATTTAAACATTTTACCGTCTAAATACGATACTCTGGTTCAGACTTATAGGTAAACAATTCATCTACAAAAACCCAACAATTAATAGGCTTTCAGTAATATTGTGTTAAGAGCTAGTCCCCACACATTTAGCTAAAAATGATTTAAATGTCTCAATTTTTGAAGACTACAGAATAAGGCCACATAAAAAAAAAATCATTGGGGGGGGAATAACATTTAATACTGGCTTGAGAATTTGATTGTCAAAATTACATTATTAATCTCACAAAATATTGGTAATTTATCTTACATAGCAAGGGAGCTAAAATATAATATTCTAATATATATAATAGTATACTCTTATTATATAACACAGTAGCTATCTCACCTTTTTCTTTACCTTTTTCTCTGCATCATTTATCTCTTCTTCGTGGTTAACTGATGCATCATCCATATCATCAGCAGACGGTTCTACAATCAATAAAATAAATAAATACTAGGCCGTTTGTTTGATTGGGGTTTAATGTCATACACAAGAGTATTTCACTTACATGGACGATGGGTTGTCTTACAAGGGTGGAAAACCCATTGAAAACCTCACAAAAACCACCCTTGCAATTGACTGAGCGACATGTACCAGCCTGTGCTGTTGGGGAGAATGGACAGAATGGGGAGGACAAATTTATAGGTTTCCCAAATTGTTGGCAGTCTTTGTTTAATTTTTCATTTAACTACTGATATTGACAAATTTTGTCATCAGAACATCAATGAAGATTGTATTTCAAAGCAATTTTGTTTTACATTTCACAAAGATCACATTTACGTATCTTAAAAAGTTAGGAAACCAGGGGAAAATACAAATGTCAGGTTATCTCAAATTTTTTTAAGAGGACTGATTTTAAAGTACTGCCAGAAAAGATTACAGCACAAGCCTGATGTGACTCACACATATACCTTATGGTGGAAAGATAGACTCAATCCCATAAACACTATGATTGAAGTAGGATTAGTAAGTGCACATGCTTACCCCTAAGTCCCATCCATGGGCCTATTTGAATGCAGGCAGGAGGGCAGGCATTTGGCTGAGTGGGGTTAAACAATAAAGGGTATTTCTTTAACATGACGATGCACTATAAATTCTTACATCATGTGCTTGGCTTCCGTTGATGTATTTTTGTTCGATTCACGGAAAAAAGTTACTTTGGAACCGCAAATAAGGCGAATGATGTCCCGTAAATCGATGTCAGTGACTGGGGTGCTTGCACAAGTATTACAATCGGACAATGAGAGTGTACAAGGTGAAGACTACGGTAACGATAGAGATTTTGAGATGGAGGGAAGCGAATATGAACCGTCAACTTCATCTAATGATGAAAGTGACACTGAACCAAACATAATATAAACATATTTTTAGCTTTTATTATTTCTGATACAGTTCCCAGGAAGCTGGTGTGGGGTGTTAAAACCGGGTCAGGGGATCGGTGTTCAAAGGGTTAAGAACTGTGTAAAACCCTATCAAATAAACAACCAAACGTACACTTTTACACAAAATAGATAATGTTGATTGCTTTTCACTTTGTGTAATGACGATGGCCACCATGTATAGTATGTGACTGTTTATCCTGGAAATCTCCTCCTCTCCTAGGTTTAGCGAGTCACATTTTGTGGCTCCGGCAATCGCGGGGGTGGTTTTTACGAGGTTTCCTCTCGGTTTTCCACCATAATAAGGCTGTGTACAGTGTGAAGTGGATAATCAGTATTCATATACTCTAAGTGAAATACCCTTGAGTACGACCTTAAACACCAAACAAACAAACAAACAATCTTCTCAGTTATCCCTCGTTATTAGGCAAGAAACAGTGTGAAGTAGACACTCCATCATTTAAGTGAAATTCTCTTCTCAATCAATAAAATCAGTAAAATCAATAAAAAAAGAATACTTTATTTATCGAAATCTCAGTGTTTGTGTGATTATTGCCAGTCGGTGGGAATTATTTCTCTAGCGTGTTAGCCTGAGTAGGCTGAGTGGTTGTGATTAGTGAAAAACCTCTACAATGGCTTAAAACCCCAGTCATTCTGGAAAGTCTGTCTTGCAACTCTTACAGTTTATTGTACGATTGTTTATTCTTCTGTTTCGATATAGGCATTGCTGTGATGTTTTGTCCATTCTGTTACCAATTTCACCTTACATCTCGAGCTGGAGAGTCCTGTTTTCTTCCCTTCATCCCCGGGGCATTAATTGCAGTCCGGACAAAGATCCGGTTACTGAACTTGATCCGGGTTAGTTTATTTATTGCTCACTTTTACATTCTAATGAGGTTGAACTATATCAACTCGTGGAGGCAAAATGCTATTTTATAAAATAGAATAGTTAAAAACAAAATGCTCAATGGAAATACAGGAGTTCATTAATCAATGGCTACCATCCAACTATATTTGTAAAATATACAAGGTCACGTTGAGCCACAAAGAAATGGACGTCATGTCCTATTAGAAATTCATTGTAACGCAACGTCATGTAACTAGCCGTTAACTTAACTGAGCTTTGAGCAACCCGCCCCTGGGGCCAGGGCCCGATTGTTCAAAGCACCGTTATCTTTTAAGGTGCCATTATCTCCACTTTAACGGTCTGTTATCTTTAATGGCTTGCTAGACTGTTGCTGAAAACTATGTTATCTTTAACGTCACGTTATCTTTAACGGAGGTAGGTAGGGTCTATTATCTTGCTAACGGACCAATTAACACTATCTAAAATGGCATTGATAGTACAACTGAATGCAGCATTTATGCTTAATGTCCGTACGAGGAAACCTAGAGTACAGGGAAATTAATTTGGATATGGACAGTCAACAGCTTTATCAGAGGTAACAGTTTCAAAAAGATTCACTTGATTTTTGAGTTGATTTACTGAAGGATGATTTGACCAGGGATACAAATAGAAATAATGCTTCTAGTGTTGAAACGCAGGTGCTCGTGGCATTCCTCATCAATGGTGAAGTTCTTTGACCGAGCCTTGCTGCACTTTGACATAGTATCTTGGCTGGCAGCCATTTTATTACATCACAACCGGATGTTAGTATTAAAATGATGCATTATGGGACTGATAAGTTTGTTCTATTAATTAACTTTATTAACTAAGGGCAAATTAGTCCTTTCAGCAACGGCATTTTAACAGCCAATTAACTAACGGCACTTTAAAGAAATAAAATTTAAACGGACAGTTAACTTAACAGAGCTTTGAGCAACCGGCCCCAGGGCCCAGTTGTTCAAAAGTGTATTAACTTTAAAACATTGTTGTACGACGTCACGTCACAACTGAATTTCTTTGTGACGTTAAAAATTTAAGCCTGGCTTAACTTTTGAACAACCCAACCCTGTTGTTCAAAAGCGTATTAACGTTAAACCATTGTTGTATGACGTCACGTCACAACTGCGTCTCTTTGTGACATTACAAACTTTTGAACAAAGCAACCCAGGACATCATCTATATTCCTATTTTGCAGAAAAGAACAAACAAATTTCGATGATATATAGTGGATTATTTTTAATTGCAGGGCTCGATATGTGATGACTGTATCAAACTATCCTTCTGTTTGCCTTGTGCCCTTTGTCAGATGGCCCGAGAGCTTGATAAAATACAGATGTGATGTCTGAAAGAAGCTTTGTGTTATTACTCCAAAATACATACTATCGACACAGGCGGAATTAGACTTTAAATGGATTTATTTACAAAGATATTTAAAAAAATGTATATATATTTACTCTATAATTATTGGCCTAGTACCGGTATTTAAAAATATTTATGTATTTTTATTGTATTTACATTTTTATAAAAAAAAATCTTAATGTGGACATGATTGTGTAGTTTAAATTATTATAAAGTGTCCTATGGCTGAGGACTACACATTCGGATTATTCTCGGCTATTTATTTTACAATGATGTTCCCAAAGAAGAGCGTACTTTTATGGGAAGTTTCTTGTTGCTCTCAGACCCAAGGGACAGCATGTAGGAAAAACATCTGTCATGTGTGTCCTTGTATTTGTTTCTGTGGATTCGAGTGTAGTATCTTTCACACATGAGCTGGGACGCAGTCTTGACAATAAAAAAAAACAAACGAACGGAAGAAACCCAAAGAAGATGGGGCCCTAGGCAAATGTGCAGTGGGTAGCATGTTTAACTTCTGCATATTCGATGTACTGCTCACAAATTGGGAGTTAGGACGCAGTTCGAACAAGGGAACTCCGTCATTCATTGGGATTGTATTTTTTCCCATGGTTTTCTTTCGGGTTTTCATCTTTAAGCCGAGTGAGAGTTGGACGGTCCTTCGTTATATAAGTGAAATAATCTTGTAAGACGTGAAACCCAAATCAATCCAACAAGTGCTATTTATGTCGAAAACATATTTTGGTTTATTTATAGCGGCCGGTTTGATGGAAATTCTCGCCGTCTCAAGGTCTAGCGGCTGTCTATTATTATTACCTTTGAATCCTCTTGTGTTCAAATTAAAGTCCCAAGAGACCCCAAGCCCCGTGAGAAAGCGGGTAGGCCATGGCCCTGCAGAATACTCCCTCGGCTTCCTCGGTCGATCGTAAGAGGCGACAAGAGGCTGCTTTCTGTTGCCCTGGTGTTCGCAGAGCTAAAGGGTAACGGGAAGCAGATTTGTTTGTAATGTTCTGTATTTGTGGGCGTCGTCATATAAATGAAATACTCTTGAGTACGACGTTAAACACCAATCAAACAAACAAATAGGCTGGTGGTCCAGTAGGTCCTGTTTTAGTGCCCTGTCGCTTACAGTAGTATTAAGGGGCATCAAGAAGCATGTCTTTTATTATATCATTAAAACATTCTAAATGTCAATAATCCCTTCCACTAATCTATTATCTGGTAAGTGTAGAAAAACCTGTACACAGGTTTGCCATTCATTACAACCACCTATAAATGGATAGTGCCTCATTTTCTAAATGTATGCAAATTTGTCATTTACTCTGCTGTTACACATGTACATGTATGTAGCTAGGCCATTCTATGTTTATTCTCTAGTCAGAGTGAAGAGTTACTTCCCTTTCATTAATGCTGAGTGCACAGCTCAGTGTGCTACTGATAAGTAGTGTTGATGCCCAACAGATTCAGAGTACTGATCACATATACTGCAAAAGTGTTCTAGAAAATGATGTCATATAATGATTTTGTTTTTGAGTTTTAATTTGATTTCTGCATGTATTTCTTTTAGAATTGTTATAATTCATAATTGTTCAAAACGAATTGAATTCATGTTGTTTAATCATATTTTAGACTTTCGGACTAACACTTCCTTTAAAACTTTTTGTTTTGTATGTTAAAGTGAAGACATATTTTAACTTGGTTAGCAGGTTAATGTACAGTAAAATCCCTTCTGAATTAGAGGACATTTCTTTTTCCATTTAATGGCCCCTATCATAATCATCAGTGTATTTGTGAATGGATTAATAGGATGTTATTTAGGTATTGATAGACATCTTCCTGGGGTTATTATTGCTTCATAAAGAATGTATAAATGTTGTTTATGTGTTGATGAATCTGCCTGCTAGACTCCTTTCCTTTTTTATGAGTTTAGATTGAGAAGGTAATGTTTTTCTGAAGGCCCATCTGGTAGTTGTTTAATGTGTGTGTGTTAGTTCAGTTGGATGTTTAGATGTGTCAGATGATAGGCTGTCACTTCTAACAGAGCCTCTGCTCTTCTCTTTCCAAGACCCTCTCTTCAACACATTACTTGGCCATACAGACATGTTTATAGCTTCGCCCTTGCTGGATTTTTCTGTCTGGTGTAGAATTTCAGCCACTTTCCCACGGCTATTCTCTCCCAATAGGAGCTTGTCTATCTCATGCTGCAATGTTATTACTGTATGTTTGTAAATCTTCAAATAATTGTTAAAATTTAAATGAATAATTTTATCTCCCCGTTCCCACTCTCTCAAATTGAGTGCTATTCTAAACAACAAACAAACATACAAACATATATTGTCAATAGCATTTTAAATTTATTAAGGAAGTAAATTTAAGTATCATCACCCATACACTTAGGGTAAGTTGCTCTGTAAGCTATTTATTGGTTAACGCCAGATTAAATCACTAATAGTGGATAACGGTTGACCCTCAACATTACCTGCCACCATCTAATAGCAGATTAAGCGAGCTTCAAGCATTCGAGCCCAGAACAAACAAGCAAACTAAAAACAAGAATTAACTTCTTTGTTTTATAGTTTTAAAAACATGTTCCAGTTATCAGAGTATATATACGAGTTAACGAGTAGATGTACCACATTGCATCTAGTACAAAGAAAGGACTGAACTCCTGAAGGGTAGGGTTTTAAATAGACGGCTCTGATTTCTCCTGACTAATATACAACTCGTATAAACACCGTTTACCTGACTCTCTTTCACCCCTGGATTGTTCAACTGCTAGGAGGCTTTTTGCCAAACCTGAAATACTACTTCGTGTATGTCTCTAACATAGTGGTAGATGTTTACCACATATTTTACCACAAAAGAAACAGTTCCTCATTTACAACTTATAAATACATTTTACCAGCTATTTGTTGGACAGGGAAGTATTTCATTGTTGCACATTTTAGCACAATTTTTTCCAGAACTAAAGGAACCTTGCATGCGGGCTCAATTTTTTTTCTCTTTCAAGTAGTAACAAAATCTTGTATATAATAATAAATTTCCTCAGTTAGGTTTGTTTTATGAAAGTATTATAATGTTGTGTATATTTGCAGTTTTGCTAATTGAAAACCCTTTAGCAAGTCTATGATGTAGTCTTTTGGCTCTTTTCAGGCATAACCTTAACATGGAGCCTCTAATACTTTGTGGGATAACCTAACATTGCCTTTGCCACTGGTTTGTCGCTTTTTAAAAATACATACATGTACATTTGCATTTATGAAAAATGATAGAAACTTCAATGATGATTGCATAAACAAAACATGTCAAAATCAGTAACAAAATATACAATCCTTACATTAAGTTGGTGGAATACCCAGAGTTGGCTGAGGTATCCTTTTTTTGACAACACTTTAATTATCGAGAGTGTCTGTTATTTTTACTAGCAGTCCTCTGGTAATGCAACATCTGATCGGTTGCGTAGAAATTCCCAGTCATCTCATCAATTGCTTGGAAGCCGAGTTCGATTAAATGCCTACAATCCGCCAAGGGCTTTAATGCAGAGAAGCCCTAGATAAAACTCTTTGCTACAGAAGATGCACAACACATGTCTGTGTAGTTTGTTGCATGTATTTTTTAAAGATACATGTACACGCTTACATTTATCTCATAGCAGCTGAAAACCATGTGCGATGCTTTATCTATCTGGATATAGTATTAATCTGATTCATCATGGACCAGTGGAATGTTTATGATGTTGCTGTTAAGATAATGGCTCCTCCTGTAGGCTGCTTAGAGTAGATTGTTTACATTAGAGATCTCTTTCAGTTAATATGGGCTCTTTGTCTGGAGGGTGTTTATTTTATTATCTTACTCATTTTGATTTGTGTATCGCCCAGCAGCACAGGCTATATCTTATGTAAAATGTTCCCATTAAAAAAAAAGGGTTTTGGATATAAGCTTTCAGGATACTCTAACCCCCCTACAGAGTGTTTTTACATTATGCCGTTTTACTTCTAAACTTCTGTGAATTTTGCAACACATCTATATATATTCTGAATCGTATTTTTCTACCGAACAATAATAAGTAGATTATTTTTTGTAAAACTCACAGAAAAAAATATTTTGCATAAAAAGTACATTTTTGCTACCTCTTTTTCAAATTGCTACTTCTTTTTCACTATTTATGTCACCTGTTCAATCTTACATCAACATATAATACATTATGTGAACCCAAAAACGATCATTCAGTTTTTTCCTATTTGCTTTAGTTTTCTTGCAATATTGTGTTAAAGGTCAAAAATCCCCAAAACGTGTCAAAATAGTGAAATTTCAACTTCTTATAACTTTATCTGAGAAACAAAAAAAGATATAAAAAATCTGAATGACCATTTTTTTTGGTTTTATATGTTAAGATGAAGTGTGCAAAAAATATTAGAGTATCCTTAACCCTTATAGCCTGTAAATTCTGTAATTTAAATTAACTTTGCAATTATGTTGCAGAGGCCCTCAAAGAAGAGCCAATTGTTAATTTGATTGAGTTTCACCTTCTATAAATAAAGATTTCATTTATTCATTCGTATGTATCTGAGTTAAATCATTTATTAAAGTAAAATACATACATGTATGTGTTCACCCTTGTACTGGGGGGTTGGATTATTATATAACCTCCCATGTTGTAGTCATGTTGTGACTTTTTACAGTGGGAGCACCTTTTGATCATATTACATTGTAGTATTATTACCATTGAAAATACTCTTGGATCATCATGGTGACAGTTTTTGTCCAATATTTTGTGATATTCCCACTATTTGTTCCATTATAGTAATCCCATATTGGAATATAAGCTTACATGTACATCTCTTTGAAAAGCCATACATTATTTCAATAAAATGTAAAGTACAATATGAAAACAATTTCTGAAAAGATATTGAAATGCTTAATTGAAACCTTAATTGCAATACATAATTTATGTGTAGATAGAAATAAATGCAATACTTTACATCTGCATAAATTTATTCAAATGAGTTGCTGTCTCATTTTCTATGTTTTTTATTCAAGAATATTCCCAGTACATAGACAAAGAATATGTTAGAATTAAGTAGATAACAATGAGAAATCTATATACATATTTTAAACCTTCAGGACAATGTGTAAGCATGAATGAAATGCTACATGTATTGATCATTGCTATTTGAACTTCAACAGGTTTGCCAGCTGAATAGGAGCTTATTTTTGTCTTCCTTTATATTTTCAACACAAATGGATGTTAAAATGTATTAATGGCCTTTAGATGTGTTAAATTTGAGCATTGTCAACATCTGACCGATCATGCCTACCTACAATCTACATTTAGGTCCATGGCTATAGGACTGTCAGACACAAGAGCATTCAGATATATCCAAGGAATTAACCGGCATTTAGTTTAAATTAGTTTAAATTGTTTTCAGACAATTTTAGAAATAGGAATTTAACATTTCTGTGAGTTTTAATTACCTGAATTTTTTAATGAGGAATTGTACAGAATCTTTGACAGTTTACATGCACTTTAAAAGTGCTGTAGCTTTGTGAAGATGTGCATGTCTCACTTTAGCACCTGTATGTTAGTGTGTGGCTGGGTGATGTATTTACACCACATGAGCTTATAATTCTCATTAAACATGTAAGTTATTGAGAGCACTTAAGTGACTTTACATCACATAACTTTTGTTTAACAGTTTCATGACATTTTGACCTTTCTAAATATTTAAATATGTGACACATGTCATAATTATATATTTTTTGTGAGTAAAATATGCTTGAACTTTTGACAACATTTTACAAATACATGTACACTAACATAACTAGAGTTTTTGAGCCCCATTTTTCAGTGTGTAATATAATATATATGTATTAAATATTACCTGATGTGTTGGACCATAAATTTAGAAAGTGAATATTTATAGTATTGACATTATTTGGGGATAACACTTTCTTAGTTTGAACAGATTCCACTTCAGGAAATTTTGCTGGTTGAACGCAGCCCCCAATTCAAACTAGTGACCCTCAGATATATACATGTAGGCTGAACATCACCAGTGCAATCGCAAGGGTGTTTTTTACGAGGTTTCCTCACGGTTTTCGACAGTAATAGGGCAAAGAACAGTGTGAAATCCGTTGTCAGATAAGTGAATTACCCTTTAGTACTACCTTAAACCCCCATAAACAAACAAACAAACAAGCAAATCGCCAGCAGTACATCAATAAATGTTAGTCACCTGTACCACCCAACCTTCTACTGCAAAATTATCTGAACAGAAATCTGTTCAAACTACATGTAAGAAAAAAATAACAAAAAAATTAAGAAACCCCTCAAAAAGAGGTCTGGTTAATTTGGGATAGGAACCTTGAAAAGTTAACTTGAAACTTCTCAAACAATGCTATTGCAATGATCAGTTAAACAAGTTTTGGGGTTAATCCTAAATGCTGTTAGCAATCTGTCCCTTAAACTGGCACGCTTACATGTACATTCCCTTTAATAAGCTTGCATGTCTGTTCACTCCACTGGGGGGGGGGGGGGGGGGGGGGGGGGG
>JARFOD010002540.1:0-11780 GCA_031763545.1 Mopalia muscosa | reverse complement strand
ATATGTCACTTCAGTTTAATCTAAGTTTATTTTAAGATGCATTGAAAAACTATAGGAAAGTTATGGAATACCGGTACATTTTCAAAATGCAGTTCGGTGGATGTTTAAATGGACGATTGCTTATGGAATCCAAGAGAATATCATCTACATTAATCCAAACTAAACCATAATCTTTCCTAGCTCTGTCTTTCAATATAAGGCTTTAGTTTGAATTGTGATAAAACCATTTTTTGGTACACAAAGTTCAAACTGGGAACATTATTGTACATAACTTGCTACAAAGTAATTAAAATTAGATCTCAAAAACGGTCCCCGTGTTTTGTTGTGTATGTTGGAAGGCGTATTTTTCTTCAATATTGATATAACGGTATGATTGGTCGAGGAAATGGCGCCCTAGTGACTGAAGTGGCATGCGTCTCTCTTTGCCAGGAACTTGATTTAGGTATTCTCGTTGCAAGCCCTTCTCCGAATAGATTTATTAACATGAAAATTTGCAGAAAAAAATATTGCCACATCAATAGATAGATTATCGTCTATAGAACAAAAAAAAAATATGTCTTTTGGATATGGATCATAATCATGGTTGTCTCATTTTAATTGAATACTCGTTTGTTCTGAAAATGAACAGATCGGAGTGAGGCGACTCACCTGAAGTTTGACATCAAGTTCCCTATTAAAGAGTGATGTTATGTTGGGCTTCAAAGCAGAATAAATGGTTATAAAGAGTAATGGTATAAAAAGTGAAACTAAGAACTCGACTCATCTATATTAACGATTTGACTGAAATATGTTTAAAGTATTTATATTTCAGCTCAGTTTAAGCTCAGGCTATTTAAAATTGCATTAAAAAGTATTATAGGGAGCAATGGGAACATTTTCAAAATGCAGTTCAGTAGATGTATAAATGGACGATTGCTTATGGAATCCAAGAGAATATGATCTACAATCATCCACACGAAATCACAGATTGTTAGATATGTCTTTTAAGATAAAGTTATGATTTGAATTGTAATAGAACATTTTTTTTTACAAAAAAAAAAAAAATCGAAATGAACAAAAATATTGTACATTATTATGGATGCTTTTTTCTTTTACATTTACACTCCGGTAAACTCTTTTATAATCAGGATGTAAAAATAATTTTCAAAAATCGCGAAAAATAATAAAATCAAGACATGTGCCCATCCGTTGTAACCCATGTAAATGTGGTGATAAAACGTAATCACAAAATCATCTAGTCAGATTTTTTTACCATGGATTATATTCATACACAGAATGCTAATAGATTACAGAATTGTCTGATTTGAAATGTAAAAGTCTACCACAATTGAAATTTATATTTAATATCGATAATAATAATAGTGATTGGCCCAATAAACACTAGACCGCTCCAATCTAGTTAAGCTTGAAGAAACAATAAACCTATTTGACTATAAAATGTCGTAATAACATTGTTCTGGCTCAACCTGGTTCCAGCATACATTTTATATTGGATTCCGTATACAATTGATTTTTTGGTTATTTAAATAACGTAATCACACAGTGTACTCCATAGTTGTATATAACACATTTGAAAAAAATCAATACATTTCCCTGTTTGAAAAAATATTTCCTCCATGTCTACCTAGAAACGGCATCAGTTTTCTCCTTCATCAGATTATTTACTTCATGTTCCTTTGACATTAAGACGTGTCTAACATATTTGATGTCAGATATCATCGTTAACACAAGTCTGTGGTTTTATAAGTTCTTTGTATTTGGACTTGCAGGTCTGTAAAATGTCAATATAAAAGAAAACGATTCCAGTATAAAAAGATAACTATAAGTTGATATGATCAAATATCAAATATATAATACTGTAATCGATAGTAAACTGTACTCGGTTTTCCAGATACAGTATCGCGGTTTGTCTATTTTTAACCGTCTTTATCTTCTTTCTGAAATATAGTTATTTGAGATACGAACCAATAAGGATAGCTTAAGTTTCTTCTCTGAATGATAATTTTGCGCCTTGTAGCTAAAATATCAAAACTTAGATTTTTCTTGGAAGAAACATTGCATTTTGAGAAGGACACAAATCATAAAAGACGCTGTGTTATATATATATATATATGTATATATATATAT
The DNA here is from genome assembly GCA_031763545.1 of Mopalia muscosa. Lineage (NCBI taxonomy): Eukaryota > Metazoa > Mollusca > Polyplacophora > Chitonida > Mopaliidae > Mopalia > Mopalia muscosa. The sequence goes on along the minus strand of JARFOD010002540.1, from coordinate 9,653 downwards.
ATATTTCTAAAAGCAGTCACACTGGCACAGGGATGGGAATATATATATATATATATATACATATAACTGTAACGTGGGGTTAGTTCCGGTATTTTCTGACTCTTTTTTATTTTAAGGTATTTATTTACAAGATAAAAAGGGGCATATTCGTGCAGATTCTGTGTACAGATTTATTTATTTCTCCATATCTGTGACGAACGGTGAGATCAACTTATAAATGGCTCAATGATTGCCAGCAATTTATCACTAATTTTATTTTTGCTATGATAAATTGGAGATATAAATCGATCGGGCACGTCGAGGCGTTGTACAGACCAAGACTCAATTATAAATGTAAAGCTTCAAGACAATTGCGCTGTGGTATCCACAATCTTTTCCTCCTTTTTCTGGTTTTTCTATATTTTCGCATGATGGATTTATTTTGCTTTACTGGGATGATGATATACTAGATATCTAAGAATTAAAAAATACATTATCCTGTATAACAATGAGCTGGGTTTTTTTGTTCATAAAGTCAGATGTTTCTCCTATAAGAGCTGTGGAAATGGCCACCGCACAATGATATATATATCTAACACAAAACGGTTTCAGTTTTGCCAGTTTGTCACTTTTCTACCAAAAAAAAAAATATAAAAAAATACCTCATTGATCAAATTAATACAGTAGTTAGTACATAATTGATATCTGACACATCTGGAATAGAAACAACTTGGAAACTCAATATTTACTGTGGTTGTTTTAAAAACTAACACATGTGATTAAGTGATCTGGGTCATCTGATCTATTGACACCTGATATACATAGCTCACTGTTGTCGATTAATCGAGGGCTTAAAACCAGACCCGCCTATGTCCAAAAATGGCATTTCGAGTAAAACCAGTTCAAAAGTTAGTTTTGGCATTAAGATAGAAATGTATTACGGACATAAACATTTCTGACTTTGACTTGATACAATACATATCTCAGGTTTGGACATGGTCACTTCTGTCATAGAAACTTTATCAATATGCATGCCTATTGGTGGACAAAAATGGACATAGGCGGGTCCGGTTTTAAGCCCTCGTAATGGGTACCACTGGGAACCAAGTATAGGCAGCATGCCTACAGATGGAATATAATGTCCTTATCACAAAGGATCATAGTTGTTAAAATCGCGAAATGTGAAAAGAAAATCACCATTTACCTATCCAAGTTAGCCTTTATATACAAAAAGGTCCAATATGGCAAAAATAAATGTTCTGCATCTGGTTGTGTATTGCGTTGGCTAGGTATACTGAATAAATCCCGTATTTCATGACGATGTCGTCGACTCGTAACCAATCAATCGATTTAACGAGTTATTTAACGGCCTGCGAGGTATGATTCTTATCTTACATTCGCCCTATGACGCTTAAACAAATTATAATTGAGGTAAGCCTAATGTTGACACTGACCATTCCAGTGTCATCATCCACCCAGCGTCAACAATATATTCCCATACAAAAAAGGAAAGAGACTGATTGGGAATTTGGTCGGCACCTTTATATACATCTATAGATCTAACACTGTGAAAAGGGCGACGGCTGCAGGTATTTCAACTCCCATTAACCCTGATCAAGCATCGTCTAAGGAAGACCTCATGATATCAATGTGTTGTTGTTGTGTCTTTAGTCTATCAGCATATTCGATGAACGAATTGTCACCAGGATTCAATATTTTCTGATTTGTTTTTTAAAATAAATTCAATTGGTCGAAAAGTCCTCGAAACGGAGAACGAGCCAAAGGGTAAACACATAAATAAACTGTTTTTGTTATTTTTGTGTTGTAAAATAGTATGTCCCGAAACACATAAGTAGCAACAAACAAAATATAATTAAAACAAAGACATTAAATATAGTAATGAAGATTTGCGCATTTTCCAAAGCCCGATTTGCATTTGTGAAAGATCAACACCATGTATGAGATTATTTGGTAAATATCAGTTCTCTCACAAGCCTTTTTGTTTTAGATAAAGAATAATGTTTTTCTTTAGACTTGCTACAGGGAATTTATATGTAGTTATTTAAAACTCGACACATTCCGAGTAACACAATTTCATATTTTCTCATCTCAACTTGCAGACAACTCGATATGAAAGGGAAATAGGACATGGAAAGCTAATAGAGATGTCTACAAAATAAATTTCCAAGAATTCAAATAGGGAAGAAAAGAAGATAGACGCTTTTATTTAGGGTTGCGATTCCTCAAACAAGACCAGTATAATAAGCTCCAGACAGAGTTCATACGGCCCATTTATAGCTGTTACGTTTTAACAGTCTTGTGGAAATTCAACACAACATTGTAGCTTTATTTTATTTCACGATATCCGTTTTTGTGAATACCATACTTTGAATAAGCCGTCTCAGTTGTAATCAACATGACTTTGTTTGAGACTTTGTTGCGTTAATATGATTGCCGCAGGCAGACTCTCATACACCTGTTTTAATGATGAAATATATCTCGGACAATTGCCATTAACTACTCAGTCAACAATGATTGATGGGAACCCTATGGGTCCTACATGGGCTACTATATGAGACCCACATGGATTTGTCCGTTGGGCTTTCGTCGGACCTATGTGGTTTTTTAGATTTATTTAGAATCTAGCTGGCCTGGTGGGCAAGCCCATCTCTGGCCACGGTAAATTCAGTACCGTTTCATACTTATTTATACGTTTTCTTGTGTATATATGTTTTGTAGTAATTTTTCACAAAGTTTGCTGCTTATTTTACAATGAAAAACAAACTGTACACTATTCGTGGGACGCCACAAAAGCCCACAAACTACCCTATATTTTCCCCATGCCCACCAAGGTCCATGCATTATCCATATGGGTCCCACGTGAGCGTGCTGGCTGGGTAAAACAGAGTCGGAATGATTCGATTAGTTTGTTGGTTGGCACTTGTGATATAAATAATATGTGACACTGTGCTAGTCAAGATAGACATTATATAGAGAATACATGACTAACCCCAGGTCCAGACGTTGCAGGTGGTCCACAGAAATAGAAATGTCTAGATTGGCGACCATCAGTAAATCACACCACATCTGATGTGAAGAGCCGCTTTGTCATTTGTCTGAATAAAGCAAGGCAACACCTTCGCAAATACACTCTTAGAAATAATGGTTCTTTTAGGGTTCTTTAAAAACGATGGAGCCATGTATATGTAACCATTGCGGCTAAAACCCGTTATTTAGAAAAGATGTAACTATGTACTTGTATATTGGAGAAATACTTGGAACAGTTGATATGACCGTTTCATACAGAACCACAAAGTGTTGCACCAGAGCCATGACTGAATAACCTGAAATGGTTTCATTATAGCAATATTTTTATAAGGCTGTAGGTGAAAATTACTTACTCAATATTCTGTTTGGGTGTTGTTCAGCTTCAGTAGTAATTAAAACAGAAATGTATGATATATACAACTTTGCAGAAATGGGGCGTGTATAACTGCACGCGATAGAGAAAAACAGTCCGGAAAATACATCCGAGTCTACAAGTATGGTATAAGTAAGATATACTTAATTGTCGACAGGGATTAACAGCGATGTGGTGTTAAAATGTTTTCCCTTCGTACCAGAACTTTTTTGTAACATTGGACACAGAAAAAAATGTATCTCAAAGGGTGTCAAGTGTTAACAACAATTTGAAATGAAAATAGATAAATTAGATTTCAACGCGTTTGAACATTTGTTTTGTTTCCCACAAACAAATCTATTGTCGAATTTTACCGATTGACTGGTCTAGATAAATTCTAACTTTGTGACCAGGTGGGATATATACGTGTTTTGGAGTGTTGGGAACACATTTGTGTGAGGGTGATATATATAGATATGATCGGAACATGAAATTAAACGAACTGTTCATTTCTGAAGAAGACCAAGATGTTAAATGAGATTCTGGTAGGTTAATCGATTCAGCAAAAAGAAATGTTTGACGAAACAGCTTAACAGGTAATTGATACACACGCTTGAAACGGAATTGTTCCGGAAAAGGATCCAAGATTCATTCACTCTGTCGTTATACCATAAAGGTCATCTGAATCATCTGAGAGATGAATCATTGTTTAAATAACCTAATTTAGGATTTGGTTGTCTTCATAAATCATTCGCAGTGTATTTGGAGCTACATTTTCGCCGGATGATGTATGTCAGAAATTAATTTCATTTCAGCGACTGGCAGGTGCGCGCGCTTAAATAGATACCAGAAAAAGCATCAAGGAAGCCCCAATCCCATTAACTATATAAATGAAAGGTAAAAGACTGTTTCTGAGAAACATTATATACTATTAAAGAAAAGCATTAATCGTAGCTTGTGGACTTCAAATATAGATCTTCATTAAATAACATGATATATGTTTAAATAACTATCAATAATAAAATTGATTGATTGATTGATTAGTGTTTTACGCCACATTCAGCGGTATTTACGATTTATTTTTATTTTTAACAATTAAAGACAACTCTGAACAGAAGCACGCTTGGCCGTTAACATCAAGAGAAAGAAAATGAACTGAATAGGAGAGACATAAGTGTTAAAAATATTAAATGTGTCAATATATCATACAAAAGTGTAAAAAATATGTCGATATATTATTTAGTTCAAATTTGGATCTAAAAATTGTAAATATTGAGTTTAAAATTCTGTGAATTTTAATAATATGCAAATATGAAGTCAATTCTCAGTTGTGTGTGTGTGTAAAATGACCCTGTTTAAGTATGTAACAGGTCTCTGATTGTTGATGCAAAAGCCTGGGTTTTTTTTCTTTCAAAAGAATCTTCTAGCCATTGCTAGAAATACAAAATTGTAATATTCCAACAGAACTAAAACGCATTATATACCGTACAGAAAATTTGGTTTCACAATTGTTTACTATTCTGTGCACTGTAAGTTAAATAAGAATCCATCTCAGACTTTGCTCACCATGGTCTTTATTAATAAAGCAAACTTTCTGTATAGAATAGTACTACAAAGGACATTCACGGGGTTTCACATAAGATTATTCTAAACATTTACATTTGGCTATTTACGTTCAAAATTTGTAATAGTTCTAGGGCCTTGGCTTAGTGGTTATCGTATTTGTTTACTAATCCTACTCCAATTTACTGGGCCGCTGCTCAGTGGTAGCAAGTGCACTTCCTAAACTGAACCTGCTTCGATTTACCGTTTACAGGATCTAGTCCACCTGTCGACCATCAGGTATATGAGTGAGTCACTTGTTGTGGCTCCGGCAATTGTGGGGGTGGTTTTTACAAGGTTTCCTCTCGGTTTTCCACCGTAATAAGGCTGTACATTGTGAAGGGGAAAATCCATCATCATATAAGGGAAATACCCTTGAGTAGGACGTTAAACACCAAACAAACCAATTTACTGTTCATGGGATCTACTGTGGTTGTCGACCATCAGGTATATAATATGGCTCCAGTGTGTTTTTTACAAGGTTTCCTCCCAGTTTTCCACCGTAATAGGGCAAGGAACAGTGTGAAGTTGACAATCCATCGTCATATAAATGAAATACCCTAGAGTACAATGTTAAGCCCCAACCAAACAAAGAAATGTAATAGTCCTATTCTATTTATTACAGAGCATTCATGATGGAAATTTGGTATGGCGAGAAGAAAATCTGTAAGACTTGTAATCCCAGAGCTGTAATTATGTAAGAGATGGTTAAAGTTTTATCAGACACTTACAGGTGGCAATTGTTTTCTATAGTGGACGAGACTAAGACAACTCTTGCATGCTATGCCAGGCCATCGAGCATGAATTTTTGTCAATACTTGGGCAGCGTATGTCAGACCAGCAAATAAAAGAAATGCAAAACAAGACAACTTTGGTGTATCTCGACACAGGAAGTAGAATTGATTGTATTTTAGAATTCACTTACAGTTGCCATTTCAGCATAATAAACCACATGTATGGACTAGTTCCCAGTGGATTTTATTTCTCTATTCCACCTTGGAAAAATGTAAAATACAACTACAGAAAACATTACAAAAATTCCGGACGAACTTTTAAAAAAGGAGGCATCCTTGACAAGATCGCATTGTGTCCTTTACAATGGTACAAATTTGAAGTTTCTAACGTTAATAGTTTTCTAGAAATACACATTGGAAAAGTCGAGTCTGTTTAAAAATGAAGTGCAGAAATAGGCAATTAAAGTTTTGACATCATAAAGGGAAAAATAAGTTATAGGCTCAAATTTAACTGTTTTTAATTAGAATTTCGAATTATCTTTTTAACCAACATATAGTTTGTATACTTAACTTTTAATGTAAGTTATAACAAAAAATTTGTTCATTTTGAGCCCAAGGGGTCCAGCAAGACCTGAGATTACAACATGCAAATTAGGTTTGCACTGTAGAAACACAAAAATAGCCAAGTACCTGACTGAAGCAAATATAAATTTTGGTAAAAATATACCGAACACTTATCGAGATATGCTCCGGAAACCAAAGTGTGACGGACAGAAGAATAGACGGAGGGATGGACATTTGAAATGCTATATACCCCCACCGACTACTTCATAGAAGGGGTATAATTACCCAAATTACACACAATTTAACAAGAGCTCAAGTCAGACGCAATATACGCCCAAAGAAATCTTGTCACATGGAATGTTAAAATCAGGTTTGAATAGAATCCACCAGGTGACGGCATGTCTAGACAAGAATACACCAAACAAAAATCCTACACAGCATCTTTGAGAGGTGGAATATCTTAACTCTGTCTTGTCAAATGGAACAGGCACGCTAATTTTGATTCGAATTCCACAAGAAGTTTTCAAATTAACATACAGAACTGAAATTTAAACTTTAAACCTGTAGTCTGACATATGCCAATACTAATTCCAAGTGGCGTCTTGTCACATGGAACAATTATATATAGTTTGATTCGAATTCCACAAGAAGTTTTAAGTAAACTTAAATTTAGAAACCAAATTTAGACTTTACCACCAGGTGGCGATACCTGTAGGTTGACACAAGCCAAAACCAATGCCAAGTGATGTCTTGTCACACCAAACACTCCTACATGTACTAAGTTCAATTCGACAAGAAATTTTCAAATACACATACAGAAACGAAATTTAGACTTTTCCACCAGAGGGCAACACCTGTAGACATAAGCCAAAACTAATTTCAAGGGACGTCTTGTTACATGGAACAATCCCACTAAGTTTGATTTGAATTCCCTTAAAAGTTTTCAAGTTAACCTACAGAAACCCAATTTAGACTTTGCCACCTTTAGATCGACATATGCCAAAATCAATCCCAAGCGCCGTCTTGTCACATGGAACACATATACTATGTTTGATTCGAATTAAATAAGCTGTTTTCAAGTTAACGTCTGGCAACCAAAAAGTGGACGGACGGACGCCACAAGCCCTACAGCTCTTCCACAAGTCAAAACAGCCTTACTAGTCCAGCAGCCCACAAGTCTGATTGACACAGAGAGACACACCACAAGACAAAACAGCTCACTAGTTGAACAGCCTACTAGTCGAACAGCCCACTAGTCGAACAACCCACAGGCAGACAAAAATAAAAAAAACAGAAACTGTGAAAGTATACAAAATAAAGTTATGTAAGTCTAAACTGATTTTGAAATCAAACTTGTAGCAAGTCTGAAAAAATGTCAGATAGGCCTACTCTATATCTGCTCCCCATGAATGACAATAGGCTACACGTAATTAGTGTATGTTGTCAGTCAACGTAGGACTGAGTAACCAACACAGATCAAGATATTTACAAAAAAAATTTGACAGTTTGATAAGATTTACATGGGAGACATAGAGCTTTTCCTTAAATTTTCCCTTTACATATATGAGTACGGCTGATAATGTAAGTCATGGTGTTGGTATGTAGGCTGTCAGACTAGTAAGCTGTTAGACTTGTGGGCTGTTAAACTAGTAGGCTGTCTGACTGCCCGGCTAGTGGGCTGTCAGACTTGTGGTGTGTCAGTTCGTGTCAGTTTGTGTAATGTTGGATTAGATGGGCTTTGGACTTGTGTATTGTCTGACTTGTTGTGAGGTGTCAGACGTGTTTTCGGTTGTATGACTTGAAGTGGGGTGTCGCACTAGTGGGCTCTTCTATTAGTGGGTTGTTCGACTAGAGGGCTGTTCAACTAGTGGGCTGTTCGACTTGTGGTATGTTAATCAGACTTGTGGTAAGCTGGACTAGTAGGATGTCTTGACTTGTGGAATGTTGCACAAAGGGCTGTAGGGCTTGTGGGGTTGTGGGCTTGTGAGGTGTCAGACTGGAGATGTCCGATTTTTTAGGTGTCTGATTTTTTAGGTGTCGGACTTGTGAGGTGTCAGACTTGTGAGGTGTCGGACTTGTGAGGTGTTGGACTTGTGAGGTGTCAGACTTGTGAGTGGGTCTCACTTTTGAGTGGGTCTCACTTGTGAAGTGTCTGTCGGACTTGTAAAGTGTCGGACTTGTAAAGTGTCGGACTTGTGAGGGGTCGGACTTTTGAGGGGTCGAACTTGTGAGAGGGTCTCACTTGTGAAGTGTCGGATTTGTGCGGTGTCGGACTTGTGCGGTGTCGGACTTGTGAGGGGTCTGATTTGTGAGGGGTCCGATTTGTGAGCTGTCCGACTTGTGAGATGTCTGACTTGTGAGATGTCCGATTTGTGAGATGTCGGACTTGTGAAATGTCGGACTTGTGAAATGTCAGACTTGTGAAGTTTCGGACTTGTGAAGTGTTGGACTTGTGCGGTGTCAGACTTGTGCGGTGTCGGACTTGTGAAGGGTCCGACTTGTGAAGTGTCCGACTTATGAAATGTCCCATTTGTGAAATGTCGGACTTGTGAAATGTCGGACTTGTGAAATATTGGACTTGTGAGATGTTGGACTTGTGAGATGTACAACTTGTGAGCTGTCCGGCTTGTGAATTGTCGGACTTGTGAGGTGTCGACTTTGGAGGTGCTGGACTGCACCTAAGGAAGTCCAGCACCTACAGAATATTTTGTAAAACGACATGACATATTCAGATTTTGACAGATGCAAATGAAACTTGGGGAATATTCTGGGGTGGTGATTGTTATTTAAAGCTGCAATTCTGGCAATAATTTACATTACCCATTTGACTGTACCTGTACACCAGTTACAACAATATAATTTAACCTTGCAAATCGAAGCATTATGATTGGCCGCCTCTAGTAAAGTGAATGGCAATCGAAAATTTCACGGTATTTGATCGTCAGACAGAGCACTATTGCATGTCTTTGGTTTGTTTTATTGGGGTTTAACGTTGTACTCCAGGGTGTTTCACTTATAGGATGACAGATTGTCCACTTCACACTGCGCCTAGCCATATAACGGTTGAAAACCCGAGGGTTTCAGCAATTCTAATCTGCAGAAGACCGGTCCCAAAGTGGTAGACCTCGCATAACAACTTCAAAACAAGAGTACTACATCCGGGTCCATCACTTGGGTCACAAATACAGCTGGATAAGTACCTGGTTTGAGATAGGTGTCTGAACAAACCATTCAGACAGACTTTTAGAAACTTGTTTACAGGGCCTGGTTCTGCCATGTCAACATTGACGATTACACATTTGTTTGTTTGTTTGATTGGTGTTTAACGTCGTACTCAAGGGTATTTCACTTATATGACGACGGACAGAAATACA
>JARFOD010002529.1:0-11781 GCA_031763545.1 Mopalia muscosa | reverse complement strand
CTAATATTTTAAGGTTCATAATTCTTTTTCAGAGGTTTCAGGAGGAAATCGCTGTAATCAGTAGTAATCCCTTACATATAAGTATCGTACAATTTTTATTGAATAATAAATAATATTAACTTTTTGAATTAACCAACTTTCACATATACTGCTCAAAAGGGGACATAACTTCTACAGTACTTTATATGTTAATTTTACCCTGCTCACTGTCAATTTGTTTTCTGTACATATTCCATGAAAATGACTCAGTTTTTAATACCACATTGTTAAGGCTGTTGCAGACAACACTCTCAACTTGATTTATCACATGTTTATCTTTCAGGACTTGGCAAGGGAGATAATCTTGACGCTTGGGGAAGCATTTGAGATTGCCTACCAGGTGGCGCTGAAAGACAAAGCTGAGGAAGAGGCTGTTGAGTTTGAGAGGAAACTTGGTCAAGGAAGTGATGCTGAGGATAGTGCCAGTCATTCCTCCAAAACCTCCCTCAATACTATTTGAATTGGTAATTAAATGTTCAAATTTGATACCTCGAAATAGAATTTATTTGGATAAGTACAAAACCATCTCTGTTCTGTAAATCTTCTGCTAAATACCTTGAGATAGGTATAACCTCAATCTGCTCTAGATTTTCCCATTTCGAGCTTGCCTCTATATTTCAGTGCAATATTTCAGTGTTCTGAATTTCAGTTAATGTCCACCACTACTATAGTAGGGGGGACTTTGAAATGCTACTCAGCGTTCGTCCGTCCGTCCAAACTTGGTATGTAGCTTCCTCCTGTTACGACGATGGACGGTGTTGCATTTTGCTAAATTCTGTTAAAACGAAATGGCTGTTATTACATAATTTCAGCATATTCATGCCTGTATATGTTGTGAACACTATAAGTTAAGAATAAATTCATGGATTAACTTCAAACTTGGTACGTAGCTTCCTCCAGTTAAGACAGCAGATGGGATTTCATTTCACTAAATTATGTAAAACTAAATGGCCTTTATTACATAATTTTGGAATATTAATGAGTGTATGTGTTGTGAACACGATGAGTAGAGAATTAATTCACAGATAAACTTCAAACTTGGTATGTACTAGATTCCATGAAACAAAATGGCCATTATTACATATTTTGAGCATATTAATGCCTGTGTGTGTTGTGAACACGATAAGTAGAGAATCAATTCACAGATGAACGATAGCTTCCTGCCTTTAATACGACGGATTAGACAGAATTTCACCTACTTCTGTCAAACAAGATGACTGCCATTACATTATTTTACAATATTCATTAATGTATTTGTTGTGAACACTATAACTCTGTAACAAATTTACGGAGTAACTTGAAGCCCATTTTTGTTTTTTGTTTTTTTCCATATCTTTGATATTTTTATATATATTTTTTTTTGTATGTGTGTTTCATGATGCGCGTTAATGAATGTAAATTATTCATTTTCAAGTTTATGTAAAAGTGGTTATCTTTATTTTTCTGCTGTAGATCTGTGATACAGAAGGCACTAGATTTGTGAACAGGGTGACCCGAGTTTAATTAATAAAACGACAGAGCTGGCTTTCTTCATGTTAACAAACTCCTACCAGAGACCTCCATAAGGCTGTGTAGTGACTACAAGTGGTATTTTCAGAGCAAGGCAAAGCTGTCCTACAAAGACCTTGAGTAACATGAAGTTGCAAGCACTTCACATTGTTTGTGCTAGTGCAGCGTTATTCTGTGCGATTACACCACCAATATATAAAGGAAACAGCCTCAAGTTTGATGGTAAACACCAATCAATCAACAGTCAATTGATTCTGAGGTGGAGTTCAGCTGACAGAACTGAGACATGGAAGAAACTTCAAAATGAGACATTACCAGCCAGTCTATGGAGTTTCCTGATCAGGTCTATATTCTCTTGTACCCTGATGTGTGTACCCTTACACCATGGTAGTGAATTCCATGTACCCTGACATGATACAGTCAAGACCAGTTTCCTGATCAGCTCTATATTCTGTTGTACTCTGGTGTGTGTACCCTTACAACATGGTAGTGAGTTCCATGTACCCTGACATGATACAGTCAAGACCAGTTTACATCAGCTCTATATTCTCTTGTTTAAAGTGGACTCTGATGATGGGATGGACATATATACATACAAGTACCCTGATGATTGAACTGCTACACTATAGTACTGTGTTCTATGTACCCTGAGATGATACCATCAAGACCACTTCAAATCAAAACAGTGCTTTTCTTGAGATTCAGTAGTTAAGACAGTACTATTAAATGTGATGTACAGACTATAAATAGAGAAGGTGTGATGGGAGTCCCAGTCACATGTTGGGTTTGGTTTGGGGTATTGTACAGTTTCATCCACTACTACCAAGGAATCCCCTTCTCCCCACACACCAGATGTAGAAATTTCAGGGTAACTGTAAGGCCGTAATCAGCACTAGACAGGATTGTCACTCATAATTGTTTGTCATAAACATGTTGACCAATTGCCGAACAATGGGCCACATTTTGGTGCATTAAAAAAGTGATTCTTCAAAAAATAAACTGACAATGGGAGTAAAAGTCTGCAATAAAGCTCTGACTATGATAGGATCTGACAACATATTTGTTTAATCTGAGAAATGTGGCCATAATAAAAATGTTAAGATGCATTGTGATATCTAGAGTGGTCTATGAAGGTTACTACTAAAAATTCTGATATTCAGCATTTCATTATTGACTTATTTCTAGCTTTTTATAGCTGTTAATTGAAGGATAGTCATTTTTGTTGGTCATCATCTATGAAGGACATCACAATAAACAAGCTTAATTGAAACAAATTTCTAATATTTTAAACAATGTTTAAGATAGATATCCTTAGATCACATTTTTAAAATTGTTTTGAAATTGATAACTATATATTTTACAGTAGCATTTTTAGTACAAAACTTTTACAACATTTGATTGATTTTTATAATATTTATCCTCTGACCAAGATCAAACATATGGTAGACCATGGATATTGTCACTAGTGTATTTCAAAGTGCCCTATTCATTGGCATCCTTTTAACTCAACTTGCCACTTTAACGGTATATAAGGTATTACCTATTATATATTTTGCTCATACATAACTATAAATACTGTTTTACCACAGGTAATAATGATCCCAGCTAAATAGGAATATGACTTACATAACCTCATGTTATTTTCTGTGGTGTTTATGGTACTGATGTTTAAGTTTTAATTTAGGTCATAGTAACCCAGTCTGTGAATCAGATGTGTTTATTTTGGATTATGTTTTGTTCTAAGAGTTTTTGACCATGCATAGTTTGCAGGCTGTGCTGTGCATTGTTTCTCTTTATTTGTATATAGTATATAGTCAGTTATCCAGGTATGATCTGTTAATGTACATAAACTGGTCATTAAGCTGCCATGAAAGTCTTCCGCAGTAATCAAGGAAGGTACTAGTATCCAAGTTATTTATTTATTCATTTGTTTTTTTTTTTTTTGTAAGCCAAGTTATTATATAGGCCTTTCATTTTGTGCCAATTTATGTTACTTTGTACAAAAGATTTTTATGTAAATGTGACCATTATCTTCTGGTGTATTCATTATTGTTGTGTGTAAAGACCATGGTGGTAATTTATTACTCGCACTGTATCTATTTTGGTTTCAGACAAACAACCTGCCTTCGTCAGTATGGTGGTAAAAACCAATACAACAAACAAAAATAGATGGCAATTAAACTAAACTATGGTGGTAAACATCAATCAAACAAACAAAAAACAGATAGCGTTTAACCCAAACTATGGTGGTAAACATCAATCAAACAAACAAAAAATAGATAGCGTTTAACCCAAACTATGGTGGTAAACATCAATCAAACAAACAAAAAACAGATAGCATTTAACCAAAACTATGGTGGTAAACATCAATCAAACAAACAAAAAACAGATAGCATTTAACCCAAACCATGGTCATAAACACCAATCAAACAAACAAAATAAGGTTACACTTAACCTTCAGTATGGTGGTAAACACCAATCAAAAAAAGACAATAAAGTGAGACAAACTTTGAGTATAATAGTTAAAACTCAATCAAACAAACAAAATGAGGGTGACATTTAACCTTAAGTATGGAGGTAAACACCATCATGATAAGATTCATGACACTTTGGAGACGTCACGAAAGGTTTTTTATGTACTTTCACACTTTTGGTCTCTTACAGAGATTTTTCTATTGGTATACAAAAATAAAACAACTGAACGGTCTGATTTACTATTTTCTCAAAATAAACAAAAAGTATAAAAATCTAAAAATCATTAATCAATGTATTTTATAGATTTGGAAAGCTTTTTCTGTGCATCAAATCTCAAAAGTTCCGGCAAGTTATAGTTTATAAAGTTATTTTTTATCTGTTTTCTGATATTTTCGATGTTGTAGGTCCTTACTCGTGGTCTGGTGAGTTTATATGGTATATGAAACTGGTATATCAACAATAGCTGGTTCCTCCTTCTACAATTAGCAATACTTACTGAGAGGGGTTGGTGGGAATCCAGTGAGCTCCACCATTGTCTTCATAGCATTCTACCTCCAGCAAACATAACTTGTCAATATTTCAACAGATCACTGGTTATTTTTAAGACTTAACCATCAATAAATATCTCTTAAGAAAGTGTAAACAGTTTTAGTGGCCTTTTTTTTTCAATATGGTGACAACATATGACAATTTTGTTTGAATGATGTAACTACCAGGAACAATGTGTGGAAAGAATACAGATAGGTATTTTACAAGATTTACATATCTTACTTTTATTTCTAAACTAGAACTCTCATAGTCTATGCAATATAGGTATACCTCAAAGGACATACTAAAGATGTTTTTACTCCGACACCTAATCTGTCTACATTCTAACCCTTTTGTTACTATATTAAAATACCTTTGTAATATTATCCCAGATACATGCAAATTCTCATTGTTAACTTGTTTTAGATTTCTTTTTCTTAATTTTAATTAGTTAAATGTATACCTACTACTGAGTATAGTAGCAGAAGATGTTCTATGGAACATTTTTTTGTTTTCTTAAGCATTCTTAACTTTTAAAATTTCTTATTTTAAAATCTGATTCAAACCTTATTGTACCACACAGGACTGATCCCTTTTATATATTAGGAAATGAAGGGTATTTTTCTCTTAATCATGTCAGCCATAGGTAGGAGTTCATATATTTCTTGTTAAGTAACTTAAAGACACCTTCCAAAGGAATGGGGATCTGTTAGTTTGAGGTATGCCTCAAATACTGGCTGAGCTACATCCCTCAGACTAACAGCTGTAGTATACTAAGTTGATGTATCATAATGTTCCACACAGAGCCCTGAAAATGATGTGGGGGTTTCTAGGTGTAAACATCTATGAAGTGTAATGTTGTTACTTAATCTACCATTATAACTGTTCAATCGCAATAAACATGGCATGTTGTCAATTTCCCATAACATTTTCTTTTAAAACAAACAAAAACAATGAAACTTTTACAAAAATATCTTATAATGAATTTGTTGAATTAGTGTTCAAGGCTTTTAAGCTCCTGGATTATGATGTACGTTTTAGTTTCTGGTTTTCTCCAAGCCAAAGTAATTTTACAGGATTTCAGGCGTTAATATAAATAACTGCAAACATGCTCTTAAGCATAAGGGTTTCTAACCGGTGGCCTGTTAGAGCCTTGAGCACAGCGTTAAGCATCACTGTTTCTAACCGGGGGCCTGTTAGAGCCTTGAGCACAGTGTTTAGCATCACTGTTTCTAACCGATGGCCTGTTAGAGCCTTGGACACCGCGTTAAGCATCACTGTGTCTAACCGATGGCCTGTTAGAGCCTTGAGCACAGCGTTAAGCATCACTGTTTCTAACCGATGGCCTGTTAGAGCCTTGAGCGATGGCCTGTTAGAGCCTTGGGCACCGCGTTAAGCAACAGTGTTTCTAACCGATGGCCTGTTAGAGCCTTGGACACGGCGTTCAGCATCACTGTTTCTAACCGATGGCCTGTTAGAGCCTTGAGCACAGCGTTAAGCATCACTGTTTCTAACCCATGTCCTGTTATAGCCTTGAGCACAGCGTTAAGCATCACTGTTTCTAACCGGTGGCCTGTTAGAGCCTTGAGCACAGCGTTAAGCATCACTGTTTCTAACCGGTGGCCTGTTAGAGCCTTGGACACAGCGTTAAGCATCACTGTTTCTAACCGGTGGCCTGTTAGAGCCTTGAGCACGGCGTTAAGCATCACTGTTTCTAACCGATGGCCTGGATATTCTTCACATGCAAAATTGTACAGGTTCTAGTTTTTCTATTCCATCATTATCAAGTGTTTGGGATGTCAATTGCAAGCACCAAACTTAAGTACATGTTTCAATAAACTCTTTGAAACCCGTTTCTGTTTTTCACTTTGTTTTGTAAATCAATTATAGTGTTTTAATTCACGTCATTTGGGAGAGAAAATCAAAAGAGATCAGTCTTTAATGTAAGTCAAGCGTTTTCTCTGAGAGTTCATCCGTCATTGGTCTGCTTGTAAAGGTATCTGAAATTACGATGGTCAGCCAGTGTCGGCTGAGTTTTAAACAACACGTGAAAGTCATAATCGTTCCAGTTTTTGAAAAATATTATTTCTGCGGATAAAACTTTCAGCAGTCTGCAAGAGGAATTCCTTCTCAGAAATAGAGAATAAGATACCTAGCACGCTAGCTAGTTTTGTGTCTACTTAAAATGATCATCACTAAAGTTGTTAATCTAAGGCATTTTTGTGTCAAAATCTAATCGCAATAAAATTGATTAGTCCTTGGTTGCGTGGTAGTTTGATACTACGGATAACACAATGGCATGTCTGAAACATTCGGTTAAAATGGGATTAATAATGCCGAAATGCGTCACATACAAGAATTCTCATTTTAGATGTTTGTTCTTGATAGGCTTTACTTACACAATGAAGTTTTAACCCGTTTCAATTGACTTCTTTGATGAAACTCACCATATTTATGGAAAATTTATATCGAAAGTGAGACGTTGTTCTTTGATATTTTCTTTGCAAATCAGTGACATAGGCATGTGCGGCTTCTTGAATAAATGTTCAGGACCAAAGTCTTGCGTGTAGTTCCAGAGATCCAGCGAAATGTTCAGTTGCAGGTCCAAGGAGTCCGTGTGTACAGGCCGATGTCGTTTGGAAGCGGAATGAGAGCGGATTGTCCCCCTTTGGTCAGGATTGAAACCAAACCAGCGATACGTGCATAACCCTATTTACGTAACCAAAATCTGCTGCAGGGTTCATATTATAACAGTGAATTATAATCCTCGATTTACCATCCCTCTCATTAACGGTCTTCCAGTTTGCAAATCCCCGATAATTCTCAATATATGCACTGCTGCATTTATAAGAGCACATTTATGCTTGTTCCATGAATATGAAAAAAACGTATGTTTATATGAGCTGTTAAAAATTGTTATTTTACAGTGAACAATATGTAATAAAGGGCGAAGTAAGAAAAATAAATATAACTTTTTTCTAAAAGAAGATTAAGACGTTATTTTATAAACTGTTTTCTTTGTTAGATAAACAACAACGATTCTATAAAATTTCGGTCTATGCATCATCTACGCTATATTTTAATTGTAGAGAAACCAAAATTATGATTGCTTGCCTTCACCTTGATTCGGACCCGGGCTCTCTAACCAACTGAGCTACAAAGGCTCACGGTTATCGCAAAATATATGTATTCGACAAATTATTGATTTACAATTTAAATGCGAAAGTTTGTTTTGTTATCAAACTCCAACACATTCTGGGGGAAAATATCGATTTAAACAGATGTTTTAAAGTTTTTTCTTTGTTCGCTCCCTTTTCTCGACAATTAAGATTTTAAAAATCAAAATGTGTGAAAATTAACCAATTTTTAAAAATTATTGTAATTGTCATTTATAAATATGTGAAATATTTTATTCCAGTTTAACTTTATTTTGAGGGTTTATACACAAGTAAAATGAGTATATAATTCCAAAGATGATAGTGACAAGCTGGGGACGTCGGCCAAATATCGAAACGTAACATGTTCTTATACAACAAAGTAGCTTTTATCCAGCGGAATGAGTCGTTTCTCACGTCTTCCAATGTGGGTTAAATCCTATTCTCACAGTATCTTTTCAAACTGAATGAAGAATGAATTGTGCTATGATAAAGTATATGAAACACATGCGTTTTAAATTATGTGGAGAAGATGTGATTTTACACATGGAATAGCAACAACACTCTATCCGAGTTTTTTATTCACACAATTTAAAACTTAATTTTTCAATTTATTTTGAGATTGAAATTTAGATTAGGTATTGTTTATTGGTGTTTAGATTAAGCTGGTTTAAAGGAGCTTTTAGGGTTTCGCTTGTCTAGCACCTGTTCCGCCTTTGTTTTTTGCTCGTCTTCTGTGACTACTTTCACGCCTTGTTAACTAACCCGCTTACATCTCCACAACACAAATAGTGGGTGTTTACGGTGAATTTCACTGGCAGTGTCCTGGAGAACGGAGATATCTTTAGGCGGTAGACTAGACACAGCAGCTCTGCTGTCCGGATCTTTTCTATCCTTTTCTTATTCCTCTTAATGTAAAACAGTCTTCAGCTCATCTGGCGAAATGAGAATTAAACAAGTGCAATGATATTTAATGAAGTTCATTAGAATGCAGTTTAAGACTTGAACTCGTTTTAAAAGAACGTTATTAACTTAAATGTTGATCATTTAGAAGTGGGGTAACGTAAACTATTAATTTCAGCATAACCGCTTCTTCTTTCGAAAATAACCCAGAAATTAATTGTTTATATACATGTTATGAACGTTTTGCTTATACTTTATAATATATATTTATTAAGATGAAAAATCTGTCGTGCCTACGTTTTATCATTATGAGATTTATTTTAGGAATCTTATCTATAGTGTTGACTTTATTTTGTTTTCGTCTTATTTTCCATATAAAGTGAGATTGTCAGATGCGGTAATAGGACGGCGTCAATATGAGGCTTGGAATTAGTGGGAACGCTTCAATTGTCAGCTGATGGATTTATATGACTAACTTAACGATATGAACTGATATGTGGCTTTCATACACCTCTTAAAATATTCCATTTGCTAAAAAGCCTATTTCTGATCGTGTTAAACCAATGGTCAGCTGTCGGCATTTAAGGGCGGGCTTTAACAAAAAGATGACTGTGAGAATAGGTTCATGTGACGGCGGCAGAGAAACCCTCGAGTCCCCGTGCACGTCATAGTCTTATAGCTAGCTAATGAAACCCTTCATCGGTCAGCTTTATGTCAACGCCGATGTGAGAAGAAGATTAATGACTATTTGGAATGAATCGTGGAATTGGTGTGAGTAGAAGAGCTGACCAGTACCAGCTCAGACCTCTTTACGCCTCATTTCCACTGGTCAATTCATCTATAAGGTGTGGCTAACGAGGCGTACACTGACCAGCCGGCCCTTGTCTTCCTTGGGAATCAATCTGGCACTGGAGCCGAGAGCACAAAGAACCAGAGGTGTCACCCAAATCTACTTTTAGAACTTTTCATCTCGAATAAGAGCCTTCAAACTTGGATTAAAACACGAGGGTTTCACATGGGCACATATCCACAGCGCATACAAGCGGATTCGATGAAGTATGGGAGAATATATCCATTTACCTGTGTGGTTGTTGGAAAATCACTGTTGACTTGCTTTGAAATTTTACATATTAATATTTTAATGTGTTCGCTTACTTGACATGTATAAAGGCCTGGTTATATAACACGCATTACACGGATTGATAAAACTCTTAGAAAAAGAAACCCCTGGCTTTTATCTTACAAGCGCTATATGTATAGTTCTTACCTTTTAGCAATACAATTTTTTTTCCATATAACATTCTTTAAAATCTTAGTCGTTCTGTCGTGAGCTTCTCTAGCTCAGTGATTAGAACACAGATGTTAATCAGACACGTGTTCTTATCCCGGTGGAGGCAACCGTTATAATAAGCATAATATGTATATGGCATGCGTGATTTAAAGTACCTAATCAATAAAGATTTTTTAAAAAAATTGTCAACGTATCTGTAGCCCTATTTTTACTTTTATTATTGTTATTATTGATATATTTTATAAAATTATCATTATTGTTGTTGCTGTTGTTGGTTTTCTTCTTTATTTCCTGTTGACCAATTTTATTTTTATAACGATTTACCGTCAAATTACCTGTCTTGTCTTGGACAGGGCGTACATGGATATCACATTGGATTAGCCGGCCATGACAATGCTCTGTGAGTATGATTAAACTATTAATATTTAACAACGTTCATCCCGTTAATTATTCATTTAAAATAATCCGTTGTGGCTTCTGGACATGTTTCAACCGTTTTGATTTCGAGTATCTTTATGGGTTTGGTCAGAAAATAGCCTCGTCTGTGCCTGTTTGCTTCGCTGACCACTAGGTCTTGCGTTACAATCACTGATCAATCAGGTTTACATTGACAGAGAATATACATTAGGCCCACCCTGAGACACTATAATCAAGGATATTAAAACATCGACGAGCTTGTAGATTTAACTTATCTGCGGGGCCAATTATAAAAGATCCCTTTCTGACTCAGTCAAAATACTTAAGCATGTCGCTGATAAGTGTGAATTTTTTAAATACCGTTTTACCTTGAACTATTACTCGTCGTCAGTTGGAACTAACTTTCAATGCCCAGGTGATACGAATGATACGTAAGCGTTTTAGTTACATTATAAAAACAAAGAAAAAAAGCACAAGCCTGTTTTATGGATAGGGCTTTTATATTTGTATAAAATGGTTGGGTTTGTTGTAATAATTTGTTTGATGTATTCTCATAAACTTAATCGATTTTGATCGTACGACTGTATATGGTAGATGTCAGGGAACTAATAATCAGCCTCCTCATACCGACTGCTCTGACCATTCACCAAGACCGATTGGCCGCGCTGATTTATAGCTAGTACCATTCTACTGCTGTTATGACAACAAATCCTGAATACCACACACAAATAAAGTCATTTCTGATTATACTCAAATCTTTCATGTACCAAGTTCACACCTTTCTTTTCCCTCCCCATGTCTGTTGGTGATTATAATATCAAGGCAACAGAAGATTTTACTGAACAGCGGGAGTTTTCGTCCTATATATGTTATATTGATCTTTTGATGAGAAATCCCCAAGTATTGAGAAGACGGGTGATTTATCACTGGTAAATTCAAAGCCCTTCGGAAACAGATCGTTATTCACAACTCTGATGTTTGGGACTTTGGCACTCTGTTCATTTGTGAGAAAGAACAATTCCAGCAAGTTGGCAAATTCTATACAAACAAGACAACAAAAGCTCTATAGTCAGCATTTTTATTGATAGTTAGTATAATATGCAATAAACTGTCCGGGGAAATATATTTCAAAGAAAGGCACTCAGGTATTTGGATTTCAGGATGCATCAAGTTAAAGACAATTAAACAAATTTACCAAACACGACTTTTTTTTTTAGAGCAATCAAAGTAGCCCCCTTCCAGTACTACCAGCTACCCATGCAAAATCAATCAATGAATGAATGAATCAATCAATCAATCAATAAACCAAACCTCGATAGATCGATTGATTGACTGATTGAATGATTAGTTAATTGATCTACCCATCTATCCGTCCACCATCCGTCCGTCCATCCATCCATCCATCCATCCATCCATCCATCCATCCATCCATCCATCCATCCATCCATCCATCCATCCATCCAT
>JARFOD010002518.1:0-11781 GCA_031763545.1 Mopalia muscosa | reverse complement strand
CATATGGTGACATTTATTACAAATTAATCTATAAGATAAAAGTGCAAGTAGATATGTAATTACATTTGGTTTTGTAGAGTCAATGAAGTGTGTCCTCAATTTTGATTTGAACAATGATGTAGATTTTATGTATTTTAGATGGTGAAGGAGTTTGTTCCATTCTTGAGGACCTGTAATTTTAAGAGAATAATATAACTCCATCTTTAAGTTAATTTTTAAATACCTCTTTGTTTATCACTTCCTTCTTTGACAACAACAATTCCATAGTCAGTGACTTTTCCGTTGGTAGTGTCTGTGAAGAAGTTGGTAGTAAGTGTAACAGCGAAGGAGCTGAATTCGTCAGTGTACCGTGTGGGATTGACAAATAGTTGCGTTTCTGGTTGAGGCAGGGCTGAAATATATCAAATAAATGGACTTAAAACAATACACAGTTTTCTGTGCAATACACACATGTAAGTCGCCTACTGTTCTACCTGTGCTGATACACTGTTATCTGTCAGAATTCTTTCCCTCATCATATTCAAAACTTTACCAAAAGAATCTTTAAACAAATATCTGAAAGTTTTAATTGAAATGTAAATTTTCATACCAAAGATATATGCAGACTGATAATTTTGCAAATAGAATGAAAGAAAAACCATGCAACTGCTTGAAACAAAGAAGTGTGTAAACAAGTCCCTTGATTTGCTTATATTTGAGAAATTGATTGGGGTTTAACGCATTACTTAAATTTATTTCCCTCACCTACATGTATGCCAGCCCACTGTCTGTAGGAGACAACACTGGCAAGAAACAAAGATAAGTCGGACAAAAACAAACAACCACAGGACAAAATAAAAAAGATATCACAAACAGATTGGCTTCATATTGCTTTGCAGCTCGGAGAGCACCAGGTCAACAGAGAGCTCCTTCGGCACAATTTGAGAGAATAAATACGCAAGACTAACTTATTTTGATATTTTCCTTACTTTGTATTAACAAAAAAAATATGAGGAAAAGATGCAGAAACCTTTAATTATAGAAGTGAAAGTTAGTTCACGCTTTGGCTTCATTTGAATAATGGGCAGTGAAAACTTTACAAGCCATGACTTGATAAGTGGAGTGACTTCTGGTAAAGAGGCCCATCACTTTAGCTGAGCTTTATGTTCAAGTTCTTACAATGCATATATTGTACCCTCCCGACTATAACAGTCAGTTTTTTAGGTATGTTATTGCTCTAAGCCGATTTACCGCACGACAATAATTGTTGATTGTGCTTTTTATGGCATGCCTAGATGTTAAAAACATCTTAAATAAAATCAGCCTGTTGTTGAGATCTTAGAACAGGAATTGTAACTTATCTAGATTATGAAAATAATGTAAATTTCAAATAACATATTTGTAATCAAGTTTAAATTTTTAAATATGTTAAATACTCTTTTAAGTTGAATAATTTTTGTGTCTCTTTTAAGTTGTTTTTTTTATATAGATTTGCCTGTTTCTTTTGTACCTCTCTTTTAGGGTGCGTTGACCAGATCCACCACTAACGGATTATTTTGAATAATATGCTCATAATCCCAGTCAAATGCCCTTTTACTTCTTCACTTTAAGAACAGTTTTCCCTTCAAAGAGTCAAGGTTAAGGTGTTTATCCATATTGGTGCAATCCGAAATGCTGGCAATATTTTTATGTGAAACAACCACATCTGTGGTATTACCAGAGGAAGGAAAGTTTGAAGATAATATCTGAATTTGTGTGATAGCCATATTGGTTTGAGGAATTATATGAAATGTACCCTTATCTGGTTCTTAACTGGAGAAAACTATTTTCCCCATTTTTAACAAGTCCCATGAATTAGTTATCAAATATTGTGTCCACAATACATAAATTGGTAAATATTTAGAAATTAGGGATTGTTGACCATTTTGTTTTATCGAAGCTGATTATATCAATCCAATTCGCCATATTGCGGAAAGGAAACCACAGTATTCTTTCAAGATAATCGTTGAATTTGTTGATTTGTTCTCAGAAAAACATAGATGTCAATATTGCAAACTTATGCAACGGCGGTCACATTGTTTTCCGTACTTTGGATAATGGAATTCAATCTTTCATTTAAAAGAAAAGAACTACATTCCAAGTAAATCGGGACGATTCATAAAACATAGGGCTGAATATTCAAAAATTATGCAATGACAACCATTTTGTTTTAAGGAAGGTGGTGAAATGCAATCACATTCGTTGTCTTAATATTGAGGAGCCTACAGGACAAATTACTTTTACAGGGTCATCATATTCACAACATATACCGACAAGAATATTACAAATTTTTGCGATGACGGGCCATGAGGTTTCACGGAATTTGGTGAAGTGCAATCCAATCCTTTGTCTTAATGGGTGGACGCTACGAAACAAGTTTCAATTTAGTCAGAGAATACTTTCCCGAATTATAAGGTTCACGACACAGAGACGTGAATATTTTAAATTAGCAAATGACTGCCATTTTGTTTAAAGGCATTTGTTGAAATGCTTTTTTATCCGTTGCATTAGTAGGAAGAAGCTATATTTCAAGTTTGAAGATAATCCGTGAATTTATTTTTTACTTATCTTGTTTACAGCCTATATACAGTCATAACTATTATAAACTTATGTAATAATGGCCATTTTGTTTTCCACATTTGCTACCATGCCATCCCATCTGTTGTGTTAACATACCAACAAGACGTTAATCGGTTAATTTGTTTTTCAAGATAGCGTTTCACACACATTTGTTGTGGACGGATTAAACAGCATTTCTAATTCCCCCGTACCCATCCCTTTACTATAGTAGCGGTGAAATAAAATGTCCAATTGTATAGACATTGGTTGTACTCACGTCCTGCTTTGGCCACACGGGAAAATACAGAGGTAATGCCCAAGAAATTAGCACTATGGCATATAACCTAAAACAAAATGATTAAAACAAACTAAAAATGCATCGTGTGTAAAGCTGTTTATAAACATGTCCAAAATGATAAAGTGGCTTTACTTAATCTAGACTAACATAATATTTTGTCATGTGTGAGAGATAAAAAAGCTGACCAACTAACCTTAAAGATGTAGGCGTTCTCTGGAACTACATTTACACGTTGAGAATAAACATGATTCTTTTTGTTCGACCAAGGAATAGTAAAGTTTGTTTCACATCCAAGAATCCCGTCGATGTTAATCTGTACAGAAGAAAATTAAAACCGTTATCAGTTTAAATAGAGAACAACTGCACAGAAACAAATTCCTAAAGGTATTTCACTTTAGGTATTGGGTAACATAACATGATTTTGTGAAAGTGGAGACGTGAAAAGCACAACTTAATAGGCAAGTTTACATGGGCCGACCATTATTTAAGTGAGACGAGTGGTTATCAAGATATTACAAGGGCAAACTTGTGCGGCGGTATCGTAAATCTAAGAATGTGGGCTAGTATCCGCTAATTTTCACCAGACAACTGCTGAAGTTCCGTTTTTCCAAAAGCTATCTACGGAGACACCATACACACTGATTGATAGATTTTAATTCATTGAAAGTTTAAACATGATTTGAAAATATTACGAAATAAATTTAGGAAGGCAGGAATAATGTCCCTAAGCGTAACGTGTTCTATTCCTTTACAATATATATATGTAAGCGGTTAGGTAGTTCATGTCAAATGCATAAAAATAAATCAATCAGGACACAAGATATAATGTAAATATACATAATTAAGAAACATACCACAGACAAAAAAGATGAAAGATTGACTTGAAATTGAGGATTTGATAAAACAACGGCTTATCATAATGCTTATCTGAAAGCAATTATTCATAATTGGTAAGGGAAATGGCACTAGCTACATAGGCCTATACATGAATCTCTTCCTGCTTAGGATTAAACGTCGTACTCAAGGGTATTTAACTTATATGACGACGGATTTTCCGATTCACACTGTTCCTTGCCTAATTACGGTGGAAAAATGGAAGGAAATCACTTAAAACCCAATTGTACATGGAGTTGGGTTATTAAGGGAACACCCTAACAAATAAGACACTTTCGCAGGCAGCAAACCTTTGCTTGTCCTGGCTTGAGTTGGGTTTTCAATGATTTTCAGTAACCACTGTTTTAGTGTATTCTGATCGTATATTTGGCAGTTTTCAATCAAACTGATCTGTGGTAAAATTGTTAGAACACTGATGACGTTAAACCTGGACATATTTATTGACTATATCTAGATGTGCATATTCAGTATAACATGTATTGTACATGATTACAAGTGGTAGAATGATATTCTATTAACGTCAAACAGCCACATAAAAATGCATGGTTATAAGAAAGACAATGTAGAAACCAAAATAACATCTATTCAAACCGCTATTTGCGACTGCTTATATGAAAAAAGTTAGTTTCCTTTACAAAGAGACTCAGATTAATCTAACCTTGAAGGAATACTGATAACAGCTTGATATGATTTTCGCAAATTTGTTAAACCAGGTATATCTGTAACAAATTATATTTTCCCTTGGAATATCCTATTCAAAATATCTAAGTGGGAGAAGCATTATTAAAGTATTGGAGTTCTTTCGTTACCAATTATTATAGCTTATATGATCATTCATAAATCATGTCACAAGATGTCTAAAATATCAGATATTGAGCTTTCAGAATGCACTATTTCTTCAGTTTCTCCTGCTACATTGGAAAAAAAGTAGAAAGTCATTCAAAAATATGCAAATCTATGACAGCAAAAGATATATTTTCAGCTAATGATGAATATGCATACAGCTGGTGATGAACGTGCATACCCAATTTCATAAAGATAGGCGTTATAGTTTTTCAGTTCTACTACCGAAACAAAATTAAATTCTGTTCACGATAAAGTTTAACTTTGTATCCATAAAGAAGTGAAATAAAAAAAATGGTAAATTCATAATAGCATAAAGCCCAACTGACGGTCATCACCTGATACTGAAGTGTGAACTGAGTGATGTTTGAGTTTTGATCCCTAAGATTTGGAGCCTTCCAAGTTACATCAACTTTGAAAAATTCATTTTCGATCGCCTTAACTTCAAAGTCTGTCACATTGCCTGGAACTTTAAAACAAAGAAGGATGAAATTTATTAAATTTTAAAAAATAGAAAAACTTTGTGCATTATATATTTTGTGTAATCATAATATCAAATTGTTTATTTTAAATCTATTCGGACTACTTAAGGCCATTTAGAGAATAAGGATAAAACCCAAATTATATTGTGCAGTAATTTGATTAACTTAAACTCAGTATTGAAAGTAATACTAAAGCCCCTATCCAGCGAATACACACTGTTCAACTCTTATTTATTTTGTTTCTAAAATCAAAATGACTTAATCCTTTTTAAAAATTAAGGAAACACGAACTTAAACTAATTCTACATAAAAAACATGTATACAAACTTCCGAGTAATCCCTTAGAAGTATAATGAAAGTAAATGTGGAAATTTTGATGTTCAAGTACACTATTGGGCCCAATAACTCTGCTAAGACTTAACAGCACTGCGTGAAAAGCAAAGCGTATCTCAAACTTGACCCAATTACAATGGATTCAAACTTTGAGCTGAATCCGCTCAAGCGTTTCAGAATAATGTGATAGAGACACGTAGCGTATAGGGGGTTCTCCTTCCAACCACAAAAATTAAAGTGTAAATCAGAGCGCTTTTATTAAATTTCCTATGATATTTTCAACCCTCAAGAGCACAGAGAAGAATGATGCCATTCTACTATTTGTGCCTTGAATTTGAAAGACTGTATTCAAAACAGACGACATCTGGCGTAGCCTATGTATTTTGTGGTAAAATGACACGTGTATTAATGTAACATCATAATAGAAACGAAGGGTTTGGATAATTTAAGGTTAATAACAAAAACGATTATTAACGACAGTGAAATATAGCATATATGCGTGATGGAAATCGTGGGTTTTCACCAACATAAATAACCAATGTATTGAATTCGCAGATATTGACTTTAAATATAATCAGTTATCCACAAGTCCACATACCAGATTCAACTGTTCTGACTGTTTCAGATTCTGTCTCTGGTCCTGTACCAGAACTTGTACTAGCCGACACTTTTATTGAATAAAGCCAGAATTCGTCCAATTCATTCAACTCTTTACAGTTGGTATCGTATCCTGTAATGTAAAACAACAATTAGTTGGAGGAAAATAAGTTGTGAAAACTGTAAATGGATGGATGATAAGAACTTTTGTTTCAATAGTATAACCTATTTGTTGTTCTACCATTGTAGTTCTGTGAACTATTTATTTTTAAAAAAGCGTACAAAAACAGGCCTCTCTTAAGTGGATCGTCCATAACACATCTTGCTGTACTGGTCTTAGTAAAATACAGTGCAAATGATGCGAACACCTTATTAAAACCATCCCTTAGATACTCTCCCTAATCGGCTAATAGTGTCATTTTCTTGGAGATTGCCAGAACGCGGTTAACTTTTTAAAACATCCTATTATAATTTCAACTCTAAACCTGATACAGACTTTGATTGGGTCCCGATCTTCAAAAGGCTTGACCCAAATGACTTCCATCTAAGCGACCTTGTTCTGATAATCTTTAGAAAAATCATCGCCTTTTGTCAGCAGATAAACGCAATTAAAATGTATATATATATATATATATATATATATATATTTGCAGGCCAGTGAGCATATCCCTGCGATTTCTAATCCCCTTGTAAACCTAAGATCAGCTTGGGAACTAAAACCCGGAAGCAATATAATAAACGAGTGTCGGCAGTCGGACACCCTAACTACAGAATAATAGGCGCCAGATAAGCTTGGAAACATCATGTGTCCTTGCGGCAAGCCGAGTTATGACCTTGAATGACGGCATGACATTTGCTTTTTACACAGAACCGTTTGACATATTCTTTACAAATTGAAGAAGTAAATTCATGAAACATTTTAACAGAACAGAAAATAATTTCGCAAGTCACAAGATATATATGTCATCTAGGCTCTAAAAGGACAGGAAACTAAAGACAAATTAACATTGAAATCTTATCAAGGTAAAAGAAGACTTCAGTTAAATTCAAAGCAATCACGATTAGAAGTCAAGCATGCAACCTGTAAACCACGTCAATGTGCCCTTAGTACCATTTAAATATGTTTCCAACAACCTGTTTTCAACGATCTGACACCTTTATCCCGAGTTAATAAACCATTTTTCTGTTCTTTCAAAATTTTTGGGATGGCACTTTATTGATTTGAACAAAAGATGCCTAAATTTGAGGTATGCTCCATTTGACTTTATAGAAACAGAATGGAAATGATCAACCAGGAAATAATCAATCCGAGTAAGACTGATGATCTGTTCCCCTTATTTCATTTGTTACAGTTGATGATGTTGCTCACTAATAAAGCTCAGTACACACATTAGGCTAAGATTTTTAGTAAATCTAAATAATTCTTGTAGAATATGAAGGCAAATAATTTTTTCTGGATTCAGAAATGTATGACCTTCAAAACTTCACAAAAATGAGTTACATTACACCTGCGATAACAACGAATCAACAGATATCTGAGGGTTATTTTCATTTATAGTTTGGAATCTTTGTACCCTGAGTAAATTTCCAAATGAAACAAACGGAGCAATTTTGAAGCAAAACAAGCATTATCATTAAAAGGATGTACATTAAATCAAAGCACAGAATTGACAAACAACACGTAAATTGATAATTTGTTGTTTTTTTAACCATTAGTGTCTGAGAATATGAAACTGACAAAAACACCAATAACATCTTTTACTCTGAAATTTTGAAGCGTTATAATGGGAGGGAATTGTACTTCAAATTGTTTTCTGCATATTGCAATAATTCTAAATACACATAAAGGGTATTCTGATTCATTAATGTAAATTTGCTTTTTTATGATTCGTCCATTCAATAAAATGTGGAAGGGATAAAGACCCATAATCAGTATTTTGTGTTACTGGGCCGTCTCGTTGTTTTAATATTATTTTTGATTAATCCTATTATCTCAACACCAATTTTAATGAAAGGGATGACTGTTTAATGTAACTAAAATTAAAAAATGGGGGACACTGTACTCAGTAAGATGCCAATTGGGATCTATGGTATATATTCAGTCCATTTGTTTTCATTTAACCATGTTATTCCCATATCTTGATAACGGCTGTGTATCACAAAAACAACCATTAAAGGGTAACAACTCTTTATATAACACTGCAACTTATGTAGAAATGAAACCATTCGGTTCAGAATCCATTGCAAATGTATCATAATTCAAGATTTCAGAATATTGCTCTCCATAAGGATTAACATGAAAAAAGGGCAGACATATTGAAAAACAGACATGACCCTCTGCCGATTATTGGCCAAGACTGACCTGTAATCACTGTGGCAACATCTGGTTCTCTCTGTGCCTCCCCCTGGTCCACCAAAGTAACATTATACTCAGTAGGACCCGGGTATGGATCAGGTTTACTCCAACATACTGTCACATTTCTAGGACCTCCCACAGATACACTTGCGATACTTAACGGTGAGGGCACTAAAGTAATTACAACATAGCAACAAACTTAAAACATTAACAAAAAGTAAGTCGCTCATCCAATGTTACAAAACAAACCATTTGTTCTCAAAGATTCTCCCGAAACTAAATTAAAAACATAATTATAAAGCTAACATATCTCCTATGTTCAAGTTGACATTTTACTAGATATCTAGTAGGAGCTGTGATCACACGAAAAAGTAATTTATAGTTGAAAACATGGACCAGATAATGATGTATTACAAATTAAAAATAATCATTTTTTAAAACCCATACCTTCAGTGTCAGTGGTTTCTATTAAGGTAGGGATCTGGTATCTCTGGATTACCCACAGATTTCATATAAACATCTATTATATATCTGGTATATGGGCGCAAATCAGTTATATTGTGGGTAAAAGTAAATAATGAAGCCTCAAATGGAATATTCTTTGCGGTCTCACAACTATCGCTGTTTGATTGTTTCTGAAAGTAGAAAAGAAACTTGGCTGATTGGTTAAAAACCAAGGCCCAAATTATGAAAATCGCAAACGACAGAATAGGCGAACAGCTAACAGGCATCAAATAGAATATTATATGAGGTCACCTTATTACCAGTGTTTGGCTGTGTCTGAAAATAAATAACTAAGTTGGCTGACTGGTCCATTTACATTTGAAATTATCTGTTGAAAACTTTTTTAACTTTTCAAACTACGTTTTAACCGTTGAGTAAATGATAAAAATGTTTTAATGGAAAAAAAAAACTTTTCCACGTGAAATCAAAGACCTTGTGCGATCTGAAAAAATGAGCCTGTTAAGAATAGCTAATTTTGCGATACCCAATTAACTTTGATTAACCCATTTTTTATTACACACAATGTAGCGGCCAAGTGTCCACAACTAGTCAATCGTATATAAATTTGGGTGTGACATCTATCAGCAACAAGATTTGTTTATAAATGATATGATCGTCTTCCCCAAAATTCAAACAGATCGTACAGGTGCACCATTGAAAACGAGTTGCGTTCACTCGCTGATGCCGTCATGTAACACATAAGCACTTAATAATGGCCAGTGATCTATAATTCTATCACAGTGGAATGTGACATACATTAAGCTTAAGTTTAAAAAAAAATGAAAGTATCTTCTTCAATACGGATTATTTTCATTTATTTGCAGTACAATAGTGACCAAGCATGGATACAATTTTACAATCAGTCCAAATTTTATAATTTAAAGTTGTTGAAATACGGTATCCCCAACAGCTTATTTTCCTTATGCATGTTTCAAATCTTCCATGCCTCTTTCCAAATCAGATTGGTTGCTTACAACAACTTTCAGACTTGTATAGTACAACCACCTTAGCTCAGACACAAAATTATCAGGAAAAATGCATATTTTAAGGATTTAAATCATGAGGTAAATTGTTACAAATTATATTCGATACTGAAGGTTATTTCACACGTTTGGCGGCATGCCAGTCCAAAGATAGAAGGAAATCGTTCGACATATATGGCAAAAATTACCAGACATTGTATGGAGCGATCACAAACAGATAAGATTTGTGTTACACTTTAGCTCTGAATTCTCCAAGGTCTGACTGCCCCTTAAATGTACTAGTATAAACTGACCAAATCTCTCGAATTCCATAACCCACATTTCCTTTAGTTTTGAAACGCTACTTATGCCACAGCACACAGTCATAACCTCTGGGTAAAAATTAAATTGATTGATCGCTGTTTAACTATTTTTATCTTCTAGTGTAGATATGTGCGTGTTACATGTACATTTTCATCTTGCAATTAAAGATTGTGGCATCAAATTTGAGATCAATATGCAACAAGACACGAAATAATTTTTTGTAGAAATTCGGTTGACCATAGTCGGATGTTGTCGAGATCATGACTGGAAGGATGAAGCCAGATTCTGTCATGGTTCTGCAGTAAGAACATGTTGATATACTATACCCATCATGACTATGTTCAGATTATGCTAAAAGCCTTAAACATAAATTCCCACAAATCTTAGTTTCTGGTAGAACAACCTTTGCAAATATCAATATTCTAATTTTCATAAATAATAGAGCCTGTTTAAATAGTGAAATATGCTCTGAACGTTTTGTGTGAGGCCCTAAACATTAGCTTATAAACACATTTTTGTCAGCTTATTTTTTGTATACATCCATCAGAATAAAATAGTGGCTCGGTTCTTGTATGTTAAGCAAATCTGACCTCGATTTTTAAATGATCAAGCTG
Source organism: Mopalia muscosa (assembly GCA_031763545.1). NCBI lineage: Eukaryota > Metazoa > Mollusca > Polyplacophora > Chitonida > Mopaliidae > Mopalia > Mopalia muscosa. The sequence continues at coordinate 997 of JARFOD010002518.1, read as the reverse complement.
CATCCTATCGACAGACTCCATGTCCCGTCTGAAAATTGTTCGGTTGATTTAGGTCTAATTCGTTATAAGCTAGCTTGTGTGTGTACAGTACAAACCAATAATGTCAAACAATATAAACTTTGACCTGTTTTTTTTTTTTTTAACAAACTGTTTCGCTTGATAAACATATTCCGCTCATGAGCCTTTATCTGTTTTCCCTAAAGCGAAAGATCAGTGCTTTTCGACTTCACCTTTTTATTTACATCGACAATTTTCAAAGACAATCATTCCCATTACATTTGCAATCGAATTAGCATAGTCGTTAAGTAGTTAATTTTAAATGTTGACGTGGCTGTCTGTCTTTTACATTCACTGGTGGATGCAATCCCAATAAACCGAAAGAGAGGGTTCTGTCCTCAAGCAAAACAACAACAAGCAATCGCTTGTACATATTCACCTTGTATTAAATAGCTAATTCTTTACAATTGCATGTAAACTGAATACATGCTCAACGAATATGTTACTCAAAATGCTATTTTTATATGTACACAAGGTATTAACATTGCGCATGAATGACAAAGCTTTTGAATACGCCGTGTTGTTACATATGCTTTCCAATGCATCCAGCAGAAAACAGAAAAAACTGGTGACCAACCGTGTTTTCGAACAATGACGTCAGTCCCGCCTCTTAAATTAACTAATTAACGGCTATGCTTACTCGAATGCAAGTGCAGTACAGATGTTTGTTTTTAAAAAATATGTAATCAAAATAACAAGCTGAGTAGCTAGCAGGTCCACCACTAGAGGCTTTTGTTGAAAAAATATGCTCACAATCCCAATTAAATCACCTTTTCCTACTTTTGTTTAAGAACTATTTTTATGATACCCAAACATGGTCATAGACAAAGCTAGTTTGCTCGAAATATACAATAGAAGACTAGAATGAGGTAAAGATCATTTATTTTAAAATGACAAATATAAATCCCATCCCAATTATTATTAAGTATGAATTAGATTA
>JARFOD010002507.1:0-11782 GCA_031763545.1 Mopalia muscosa | reverse complement strand
TAATATGATTGGAGCAGCAGTTGCTGAGATATAGTGATAACAAGAATTGTTATGGGATGGACGGACGGACGGACGGACCACGGAGAGTGATGAGAATAGCCCACAGTCAGAATGACTGTGGGCTAAAAAAAATGTTTGCCTTATGTATGCCTTGCTGCCCTTGTGACTTACCCTCATTCCTACTCCAAACCTGGAGCCTGTCACCTAACTAACACTAATGACAGCTGTACCATTGGATACTGACGAGAAGAGTGTTTTCTACCAGTAGTTATTATTCCTCTTGTAGGTTATAATAGGGCTTTTGCGAGAGAGGTCTAGGCATTTTAGGTTTATTTGGAGAAATTTATTTAGGAATCTTGGGTATTGTAAGGTGAAATAGTCATGTCTCAGTACAAAAGAAGTTTTGTCGTTTTGGATCCTTTACCCAGTTCCAAGGGGGGGGGGGGGGGGAGGTGTTTTTAGCATGGGTAAGAGGTTATAAGGAAGATGCTGTCAGCACGGATTAACTCTAGATGATTCACAAGGGTTTGTAGGAGGTCAGAGCAACTGTGATAAGTGACTCAAACTTCTGTGGACATAACTTCTAACCAGGAAAATTAAAATCTGAAAAACCCAACTATAATTTAAATCTGGTTCTTTTAATATGTCCTTCCTTGGAGGAGGGATTTAAAAAGCATACATGAACAGGAAATAAGATACTGACGGAAAAATATGATAAAAAATAAACATATTGAAAATGAATTCAAGACTGATTAAGATAAAGAATGTATATTCTCAGAAGTAAACAATTTGATTACCTGTTCTCCTTCACATCAGCCTATCACAGATTTCCTAAAAAATTGATTGGCTCATCAAACCAAAGAACACCGGTCACACCCATTGACATTTAGATGAACAGCTGATCTCCAATACTAAAGAAATATATACATTCTAGATGTCTAGTATTTCTTACAACTATGAAGGTACTGGGGAATTATTAATGGTGCATCAGATATTTCTTAGGCATACAGAATCAATATCTTAAAGGATATCATCTCTTGGATCCAATTAGATATAAACCCATTTGTACAGGATTTGTTTTTCATTAAATGAAACTAAACATTTGTATCAAATGACATATTACCTGTATTTTCGTTATTTTGGAATAACAGTATTTTCGTTATTTTGGAATAACACTTTCTTAGTTAGAACATATACCTGTTCAGAAAATTTGACATATTACCTGTTGTTGATTTTTTGGGGTAGAAGTGAAAAAAAAAAAGATTTGGCTAAAACCTGTAATTTTTATTTTATTTTAACAATTATATTAGTTGACATGTACTGTATGTTCAATGTATATATATTTATATGAAGACAGGAGTTGGTCAGAGCACTTAGTCTAAAACAAATATGTTATTTCTTCCCTAAAGATTTGACCCCATCCAGACAGAAGTGTTGTGACAGGTCTGTTATAAACATCAAGCCCTTCAGGCTGTCCATTTCCACACTCATTAAAACAAATTGACACCATCCCAGGGCATTTACTCAGCAAGACAAGTAGTTAACACTATAAGTATTGGAGTCTATAGGCTGGATGGAGTGTAGCAAATACACAGTAAACTACTTCAAGTACATATCATTTATTGCTAGAGTTGTAGCCAGAGCATTCTAAGTTGGTCAGTATAAACTGTAGAATTTACATTGACGATTTGACTCAAGAGCATTATTAAAAGGGTGGTAAAACACTACAATTATGCAAGAGAAATGCCGTAAAAATCATGATATTGGCATTATAAAGATCTGTTTTTAATTAATACAGTTAATACTTAATACAAGTTAATAGTCATATTTTATAGTATGGCAATAAATCACACTAACATTGATTCATTTGTTTGTAGCTGTACTCAGATTGAGTTATTTAACTAACTTGATTGCCTTAGGATGACAAATGCAGGGTGGGTTGGAGATGAGGGGTCGCCTTTTTATACACAAGATCGCACCCAGTCATATTACAGCAAAAAAAAGCCAACAAAAATCACTGAGCTGATAAAATGTTTGGTACTGCATCAGCAGTCATTGATTAAAAACAGTCCTCAATGCATCGACAGTCTCTACAGGAGTTAAATGTTATGTCATTATGCATCAGTCAGTAGTGTTGGCCTAGTCGACCAAAGAAACCGGGTTCAATCACCAGTTGAAGCAGTCAATTTTTTTTCTTTCCCAACATGATTACATCTATAAGTAGATGTATAGGACACTTACTTAATATAACTTTATTCAGTTTTGTCCAATTTTGTCACCTTGCACCAGTACAAGTAAAAATAGTACCAACACAATGAATAGTTTATACCTTCCATGTAAGAATATACATATATCATTTTTGTAAGATTTTTATAATTGGATAGGTCAAGGAAATAAAAAGATAATCTCCTGCTATTATTGTGATAATTGCAAATGTCTATATATAGGGTAATGATCAAAGCTTAGGAGTAGAATAATTTGTATATGTAAATACTGTATACTAATCTATCCAGTATTTTATCATGCCCAATGTGTCGCATAGATCAACATCGTATATACTGCAGAAAATACAGTGACATATTCCATGAAACCACACAATTTGTAGTTATATCTAAAATCAAAGAAACAATCTAAAATAAATATATATATTTTTTTGAACTGGGAAAGCTGGAACTCTTTACAGGTCTTCGACATTTGAAACTAATAACAGCTGTTAGGAACCGCAGAGGGAAAATAATATAGATTTTATCGATATAATTCATAGAACTTTCTACTTGTTATGTTAACATTAAAAACTACCATCCACTAACAGAAAGGCCTCATATATAGCTTCGTTATTGGAAATCCAAACACACTACTTCTATGTTTCATTATGTTCAACTTTCTATAGGCTGACAGATACTAAGGTTAATAAGCGTTCTCTAAAGGGCCTCCTCTTCTGCATGAAAAGACCAGAGATTCAGTACCACTTTAACCAGGGTACAACAACACAATCAGAAGGATGACTCATCTGTAATTTTAGTAGCTGCCAAGTTAGTAGAGGACTAGAGAAAGAAAGTAATAAATCTCACATGACAAACCAAACCATGTGTACCGACTAACTAGTTTATAGTCCAAAAGAAAACCAAGGATTTTTCATTTTTTGGAGAAAATCCAATCATACAAACCATTAACAAAGGCCAAAAGACTGATTGCTAATAACAGTTGATTCAGACATTTCATCTGCTAGTGATGATGGCTATTTCACATCAAACAAAATTCTCTCACACAGAAACAGTTCCTTCAGTATCAGTTTTTTTTTTACATGTACATGTATAATCAATTCTATGAAAACAACTGTCTCATTAAATTGAGTTTGTTTATAAACATTAATAAGAATATGTCAAATTCCCTCCAATTATTAAAGTCTTCTCAGACCACAATGTGATGTTTATTTGTTACATTTCTTATTTTCTTTGTTTGATTAATTGGGGTTTTACAACACACTTTAACATTACATGTATGTCAGTCATATGACAACAAAATGGGCCAATGGAAATGGGCTCATTCACTGGTAATAAAGGAATGAAAACACACGAGAGTCGATCACAAGATGTAAAACAAAATCACCACCACAAATCATTTACTGTGAGAAATCAATGTTTCACAATATCTGGTTATGTGTTAAACTGACTGTAATGTCATGGTCGATTGATAGATTTAAAGATTGATTGGTGCTAAACATTGTGCTGGAGGGTAACTCAAGCAAGGGCAGCAAGGCATACATAAGGCAAACATTTCACACCATGAGTATCTTACATTGTAAATATACACATTTTAAAAAAAATTTACAGATTTTGAGTTGACGCCTGAAGACTCAGGAACAGTTCTTCCTCCCTGGAGTTTGTGCTTGCAGGTCATAATAAAGACCCATCATGACCTTGTCGATCAGCATGGAACAGTTCTTCCTCCCTGGAGTTTGTGCTTGCAGGTCATAATAAAGACCCATCATGACCTTGTCTATCAACATGCAACATCTTCTGATTACTGATTGGGCCCTCACATGCATCCTGTTCACTGATCAGTGAACTGATAGCTAGGGGACATGGAGAAGTGTGGATTTTCAATAACAGCTTATCAATGTGAATCTTATTGCACAAAGAGATTAGACCTGACATGTTAAAAGACATGCAACTGAAGCCCAAATTCACACTGTGGTCGGTACATGACATCTCAATGCTGTTATGCAAAGCAAAAATAATGTAGAATACTACTTTTCATGCAATACAGCACATACCAGATATAAGAAAGATGGTTCACCTCGTATAATGACTTTATTCTATTCCATAGTGACATCATTATAAACCAGTGTCAAAGCATAAGAATGAAAACTGTCAGATTGCGTTAAGTGTTAATAGACACCGAGCTTCCAGTGTAATAAGTGCAAGAGACCAAATGTTTGTTTGATTGGTGTTTAAAGTCGTACTCAATGGTATTTCAATTATATGACGACCATCGTCCATTTCATTCTGCTCCTTGCCTAATAAATGTAATTATGATGGAAAACCAGTAGGAAACCTTGCAAATACCACCCCTGCAATTGCTGTACCGGATGGTCGAAAGATGGACTTGATCCTGTGAACCAAGTTACCACTTAACCATTTATATTAAACCCTTTTAAATTGTTGTAAATGTTAATAATTAACTGTGTTCATCAATCAGAAACTATTTTCACACATTGTAATCTGCGTGTCATGCACAACGTTCCCCCATTCTGGTACTAGAACAACTAAACACTGGTCTGAAGTTATTCTGAACTTGATTTTCAAATGTGAACACAAGATTCTTTCTGTTCACATGTAGCGACACAAGCCACTTACACTGAACGTCTGAGTTTCCTCCCTTGATAATTAATACAGTAATTAAATAATCAGACAACACAATAATCAGTCACTCTGCTGCCAATGTAATGCTATATTTCATTGCTGGATTGATTGTTTGGTATTTTACGCCATGCTTAAGGTTATTTCACTTATATGATGGCAGTGTATTCCAACTATAATTGACACTAGTAAAATCAAAATATTAATTTTAGAGAGTTAATTTTCCTCCAGTGCTAAGTATTGACAGTATTCAGATTGCTACTCTTCAAACAAACTGCTGTTAACCAGAGTGATGCTACATTCACAAGTTACATAATCGGTTATCAAAACTGTTTTTTCCATTTCAATGTTTTTGCCTCAAAATAAAACATGTGCATCACTTGATCACTTCATTGAACTGTAAATTAAAGAATCCTGAAAACGTGATCTTTTTCAGACTTGTTTTATATAGTTGCTTATCATACGATATGGTTTATTTCAGAGATAGCCACTAAATGTTTATCCAGCACAAATTCTAACTACTTTGCGTGCATAGCCTCCCTCATAACCTTTGATTGAGTCTCCATAATTAAGCTGTAGGTTCAAGTTCCCAGGTGGTTGTGTTGGCTAGAAGAGTACATACATCATTTCATAAATCATCATCATATAGGTTAAATGAATCCAGCCAGAGGAGAGGGTTTAATTGATTCAGTCCCAACAGGCTACTGATGGCCTTTATGATAATGATTGAAGGTTAATAGTCCTGTCCTCATTGACATGAGGTGTTGAGCTAACATCTACAATACAGGTGTACTTAACATACAGGTAAGATTACAGCACACACCATGCATATTATCAACTCTAATCTTCTGATAGCATCAGTATCACATAAGCAGCAGAATGAAGAGTTATGTAATAACAAATGTAGCAGTAACTCAAGAAGAAATATTGATAAATAGATATTGTTTCGATAATTTTTTTGTACATATATAGACTTCAGGCCATTATGTGACTATGTAATTATTGTGCAAACATTTATACAAAGAAAACCCCAAATTAGCGGTGAAATTGCTAAATGATTGATTGATTGATTAGTGTTCAATCCAGTAGTCAATTGTAATTTTTTCTCTTATACTGTACCAACACATAACCTTTAACAAAATGGTTCCAGGCCTGTGCTGTAATCCTTTCCGGCATAACCTTTAAATTAGTCCTCCAAAATTTTGAGGTAACCTAACATTTGCTTTTACCCTTGGTTTGCTGATTTTTTAAAAACATAAATGTGCCTTTGCAAAAAATACAGCATAATTACTTTAAAAATACAATCATATTGAACATCAGACCAAAATCAGTGGGGAGGTGCTAATTTCGACTAAGACTGCAAACAATTTAGGAAACCTATAAAGTTGTCCTCCTAAATTAAGTTTGCTTAACCATAGGGAGACCCTGTTCTCCCCAACAGCACAGACCTGTGGTTAACAATACTTTTATCCAAAAACTTTTAAAAAAATATATATTTGAGCAATTTGTATATATCAGAACTAAAAATTTTATAATCATGTGATAGGGTCATCAAGTGCTAATCAAAGTGTTTAATTATAGATCAATATATCGATTAACCACATCTGTCAGATATATAATTTGATAGAAGCTATTTAATTGGTATGTTGTTTACCCATAATCATGTCTGTCATACTTGATTAACTTTCTATACACCAAAATCAAAACACAATTAATCTGTAAATATACAGACAGGTGAAAATCAGTTCATTTGTTTATAGTTTATAACTGTATTATACTAACCAGACAAATTTCAAATATACTGATTATAATTAGCAGAGGCTTGTGTGTTTTTTGGTTTTGGTTGGTTCATATTTTCCTAGATGTTACTTCACTTTTATGCCAGCAAGCTAATATTACTTACGATGATACCCTGCTATTTCCAAGCAGAAAGGCAGCTGCAATTTTGTCAGATCTGGTATTTTGCTTATATGATGACACATTGACCACTTCTTAAGCTGTTGGAAAACTGCTGTGGGGACTGAGCCTGCAAGCGGCACATTGAAGGAATATCAGAAATCTGACACGCTTACCACTGAGCCATAGACAAGGGCTAGGGAAAACCATTAGTGACTCTGCCCCACAGATATTGTACATGTCAAAATTAGTTCTCAGACACATGAAGAATACCGGTGACAGGAGCATCAGTTAAACATTGATACACTTCAGTGCTTAACAAATCAGACACACCCTTGTTTTCCTTTGATTAAAATATATTTCATTGATTTCAGACTTGAAATGTTCATCAAGAATATCTCACGTAGTACAACAGATTTAGGATTAATATTTACTATTTGGATTAAGAGGAGAAAGTTTCCCTAATGTCTAAACTTTTGGTTAATTTTTCAGATCTGGTATAAGCCGAATATGCAGTCAATATTAAAATGGACAAAATGTGAGGCGTGTGACTGATGTCTCTCATTGTTTATAGGGCGTCATAGTTTGGTTCAGTTTAATGGGTATGAAAGGAAAAGTAATCAATTTGATCTGATTTGTAGATTGTTTATATATCTATTAAGAGGATTAGAGGTGAGAGTAATCAGACTTGACTATCAGGCCATCAGTCGATGTGGACACACAGGAGTTCTAGGTCAATACAGCATGACCCAGATAAGGGCTCTAACAAGAGTTAATCCATTTACCTGAGATTTTCTCTTGTATTCTAGGGTATATAAGTGTTCAGGTTAATCAATGTGATTAGTGTGAGAAGAACACTTAACATGCTGACAGCTATATTGATAAGGGGGATGAAAGAGAACAGTTGTGATATGAGAGCATTGAAGTAAAGACTAGCAACTATCTCAGTGCAATATAATTACACAGCATAATGATACAAAATATGTTTGTTTATCATAATAAATATCTGATAACTTATACAATAGCAATTTATCAAGTTAGGACTTGTGAAAGCTGTCAATGAATACTAGTATTTGCTAAATGTATATTTAAATCGCTATAAATTTTTGTAGAATGAAAAATTTAGGAAAACAATCTACAAGTTGTTTTTTAAAGACTACATTAATGGTTGATTTTTTTGTTTGAAAGTGGTAAAATTTCATACTCAATGGAATTTCACTTAAATCGAGACTGATTATCCACTTTCACAAATTTCTTGCTTAAATACAGCAGAAAACCGAGAGGAAAGCTCATAAAAACTATGCCTGAAATTGCCAGAGATATATCTTGTGACTCGCTGACTGTCATACCTGATGGCAAAAGGCATATTCGAACCCTCGAAAAGTACAATAAAGTGGGATAAGTATTCAACATGCTGTCACTAAGCCACTGTTGTGGGTCATTCATGATTTGATGATAAAATGTACCAGCAATTTATCATTGTTAAACATTGGTATTGTTTGTCCGGTAGATTTTACACCGCAACAGTTGATATGATTCTATGAGAGGTTTGTAACAGTTTTGTGGTGTTAAACCGAGTTAGGAAGGAAGTACTTCACATCTCACTAACATACAGATCATGTGTGACCTGGGAACAGCCGTTAAAAACGAACTTTGTACAAGAACAAAATAGGATTAAGATTTTTCTTTTACAACTTTTACCAAAAACGTGACTTGGTAGTAATTTGCATCAATAAAACAATGTGATTAATTTGTCAGAATATACATATCAGGCCCAAACTAATCACTATTTCTGAATAATTTTTTGTGCTATTCCAAAATAACGAAAATACTGTTAATCACTATTTCTATCTGTCCACCACAGTCTATACATATACATTACCCAGCAATTTAAAGACACTGACATATGACTTTTTAACTTTAATTGATTGATTGACATATTGATTGGTGTTTAACACTGTGCTTTGTTCCTTTGAACCATGTTCCATTGTAATTGATAGGGACCTATTCTCTAAGTGTGTAGACGCTCTTCTAAAGATCTACATCAGATTAATGATTTCTTAATAAAACATGTTTAACCATGCAACAACTCCACCCAGAACTTATGACTTTACAAACAGGTGAAAAAATATTTTGAAAAAAGAAAGAAAGAGAGATTTAATTTAACTCTTGTGTTTGTTGTCTTAATTGGATATCACAGCTCAAGTGAATAAATTTAGAATTTGTGAAGGCTGCAAATAAAACCTCAGGCATATTGTAAAATTGCACAAAAACAAGGAAATCAAATTATACAATATAGGATAACAACTAAAATATTTCATTAGAAAAGTGTATCACCAGGAAGTGTGAAATAATAAGATTCTTACACAACTTCAGAGTCTGTAACATATCTTTAGGCAGTCAGCAATGTCGATAAAGGTGTAGGCAGAGCACTCGCAGGATTTTAGATTTAGATGTGTTGGAGATGTTCTTCAATAATAAACAAGCTGAGTAGCTAGCAGGTCCACCACAAGAGGCTTTTTTGGAAAATATATGCTCATAATCCCAGTCAAATCCCCTTTTTCTACTTTACTTTAAGAACTATTTTCTTCTTCAAAGAACCAAAGAGTAAAAGTTAGGGTTTTTATCACTTTTTTGGTGCAATTTGCAATGTCAGGTATTTGTTGTACAACCTAGTGAAATACAACCACATCCATGATATTATGGTAACAGAAAAAGCAGAAAAATTTGAAGTCAATATCTGAATTTGAGTGGCCATTTTTCTTTGCGGAATTAAATGAAATGCAATCCCATCGGTTTCTTAACTGAAAGTAAATATCTTCAAAGTTTGAAATATATTAAATTATGTAATGGCTGCCATTTTGTTCTGCCAAATTTGTAGAAATGAAATCCCAATATTTGTCTTAATGGGGGAATCTACCATAAAAGTTTCAAGTTACTCACTGAATTTGTTCTAAAAATTATCATGTAGGGATAAATATTGAAAAATCATGCAATGGGAACCATATACTGCTTTGTGCAATTTGTTGAAATGCAATGCAGCGGCGCAATGCTATCCTATGTGTTAGTAGTAAGAAGCTACATGTAGCTTCCAGGTTTCAGTTAATCTGTGAATTGTATCTAAAAATATTCATGTTCAAAACACATTGGAGTGAATATGGTTAAATGATGCATTGGCGGTCATTTTGTTTTACAGAATTTGATAAAATTTAATCCAATCTATTGTCTAAAAAAAGATGAGACTATGTTTCAAGTTTCAAGTTGATCTGTGAATTTGTTACAGAGTTATAGTGTTCACAACATATACAGTAATAAATATTGTAAAATAATGCAATGGTGGCCATCTTTCTTTAGAATCTTTTGTTCACAATATGTACAGACATGAAAATGCTTAAATTAAGTAATAATGGTCATTTGGTTAACGGAATTTGGTGAAATGCAATACTATCCATCATCTTAACAGGAAGAAGCTAGATACCAAGTTTAAAGTTTATCCGTGAATTTATTCTCTACTTATTGTGTTCTTAACACATACACGCATGAATATGATAAAATTATGTAATTACACTACAGCCATATCGTTTAACGGAAATTGGTGAAATGCAATACCGTTCGTCGTCTTAACAAGAGGAAGCAGCATACCAAGTTTGAAGTAAATCCGTAAATTTGCTTTTGAAGCTAGTGTGTTCGTAAACATATGTGACGGACAAATGGATGGAAAGACCCTACTATAGTAGTGGTGGACAATTAATGCCCAAATTACCACAGAAAACATAAACTTTTATAAATATCACAAATTTTCTTAAAAGTACAAGCAAGTGGGTGTCAATAATAGATTAAATGTCCACAAGCATTACTAAAAACTTATTTTCATTTGATAAAACATGTCTTAAAAATATGTTTCCATCAAATGAATGTTGTTTTTGCTTTTTATATTTAATTTAGCAATAAAAATCGATTTTAAATGGTGAGAATGGCACTTGATTGGTCAAAAGCTTGATGACGTACGCTTATGGGGAAAAAGTCATTGTATAAACCCCATATGGCTACGTCCCAACTCTTGGCGAGAAAACCTTAATTGCCTGATATCTATTCATTGATACATGACTTTTTTGTGATAATTGAACACAATTAACTTTATTCATAACTACAATTGACCACAACAGGCCAAATACTTAATAACAGGTGTTCCCTTTTAAAGCAAACAGAAAATATATAATACAGTACAACGGTATATTCCAAATCCATGTAGGTATGTTGTATGTATGTATGATTGGGGTGTAGCCCCATATTTAAGGATGTTTCGCTCACATGACAGCGTACCTGTCCAATGGACGAAGGTAACCATTCTCAGACAGGAAAATCAGAGAAGGTAATACAAACCCATCATCAACAGATTGGCTTCATTAAGCAACTTAGATATGAGTATGCTCCTTCTTAACCCTCGACTATTACAAATTACCTTAGCCTTTTCACCTTTCACTAGATGGAACATTGTAAATGATCCAACACTTTATTTTATCACTTGAATATCACAATTAAATGCTATTGCTCAGAAGTAAAGGTATGTGTTGATAGTACAACTGCAGATAATGATAAAGAGATAATTTATAACTGAATAGAATTAAAACAGGGCACATGATCATATCTTATAATACATTTTCTTTTTAATCTTATTACACTACAGAAAAAATATGGACATTGTGAATGAAATTCATAAGAATTGAATCGTATTTGTTTATTTTTAGCCATCATTTCTGCCCCCAGTCGAAGTTGAAATTAAGTTTAATATCCTGTCTCTTGCTTACAGTCAGTCACTGTGAAGATGAAACCTGCCTCACAGACAAACCTATCACAATATAAAAGCATTAATCAAATAGAGATAAAAATGTACTTTGTAAAACTTGCTCAGTGAGAATCCTGCTATTTGGTGATAATAGGTAAATACACGGCTCGAAAAAATGTTTTTTTCCCGGCAATGAGTGACAATTGCCGAAAATTTTCCCGTTAAATACGAGAAAAAT
>JARFOD010002496.1:0-11782 GCA_031763545.1 Mopalia muscosa | reverse complement strand
ACGGTATTTTTGTCATCATTGCCCAGTATTTGGGCCATATTGAGCATATTAAACCCCATTGAACGGTGTCTGGGCAACAGTGATCAGTGTCAGGACCACATTGAACGGTATCTGGACCACATTGAAGGGTATCATTACCACATTGAACGGTATCTGGACCATATTGAACGGTATCTGGGACATATTGAACGGTATCTGGACCACATTGAACAGTATCTGGATTACATTGAGCGATGTCTGGACCATATTGAACGCTATCTGGACAATATTGAACGGTGTCTGGACCACATTGAACGGTATAAGGACCACATTGAACTGTATCTGGAACACATTGAACTGTATCTGGACCATATTGAACGTTATGTGGACCACATAGAACGGTATCTGGACCATATTGAACGGTATCTGGATTACATTGAGCGATGTCTGGACCATATTAAACTGTGTCTGGACCATATTGTAGGTATCTGGACCACATTGAACGGGATCAGGACCAAATTGAACGGAAGATAATTGTAATATATCTGTGGTGGGCAAGTCTTTACATTTGTATTGATTAAATTGTTGCGTATGTCACGGTAGGTCAGGGGTAAGATATACGCGCATTCGTGTTTGGCTGGACCGACGGAAAGACAAAATAACTTAACCTATCAAAATCAATCACAGACATCCTTTATGCTTTATTTAAACATAAAATAACACTCGAATGTCAGATATATTTAATCATCAGCAGTATTCAGAAGACAGGATTGATAAATTTTCGAGTAAAACAGCAGGCTATGTTATTGGCTAGATTACGGTATGGGCCTTTCTGATGTCAAAGAGGATCATTAACATTTGTCGTATTCCTGTCTGAAACACGAACAGTTACGACTAAACTCGTACGGTACATAGGGCCTACACTGTACCGATATAGACCCTTTTGTACGGTTTATGGACCACATTGAACGGTGTCTGGACCACACTGAACGGTGTCTGGACCATATTGAACGTTGTCTGGACCCCATTGAACGGTATCTGGACCATATTGAACGTTGTCTGGACCATATTGAACATGTTTAGACCACGTTGAAGGTATTGGACCATATTGAACGGTATTTTGACAACATTTCCCAGTATTTGGGTCATATTAAGCGGGATCTGGACACCACTGAAAGGTGTCTGGACCACACAGAACAGTATGTGGATCAAATTGAATGGTGTCAGGACCACATTGAACGGTGTCTGGGCCATATTAAATGGTGTCTTGACCATATTGAACGCTGTCTGGGACATATTGAATGTTATCTGGACCATATTGAACGGTACCTGGGCCCCATTGAAAGTGTTTAGACCATATTGAACAGTATTTGGACAATACTGAACGGTATTTTGACAACACTGCCGGATATCTGGGCCATATTGAGCAGTATCTGGATTCCATTGAACGGTGACAATACCATATTGAACGTTATGTGGACCACATAGAACGGTATCTGGACCATATTGAACGATGTCTGGACCACATTGAATGGTATCTGGACCATAGTGAACAGTATCTTGCCAACATTTCCTGGTATTTGGGCCATATTGAGCGGTATCTGGACCCCATTGAACGGTGTCTGGACTACATAGAACGGTATGTGGATCATATTGAACGGTGACAGGACCACAGTGAACGGTGTCTGGACCCTATTAAATGGTGTCTGGACCATATTGGACGCTGTCTGGGACATATTGAGCGTTGTCTGGACCATATTGAATGTTGTCTGGACCATATTGAACATTACCTGGACCATTTTGAAAGTGGACTCCATTGAGCGATGTCTGGAACATATTGAACGTTGCCTGGACCATATTGATCGGTATCAGGACCATATTGAACGTTGCCAGGACCACATTGAACGGGGTTTTAACGGAATCTGGACGATATTGAACAGTGCCTGGACCATATTGAACCTTGCCTGGACTACATTGATCGGTTTCAGGATCACATTGAGCGGTGTCAGGACCATATTAAACTGTGTCTTGACCATATTGAACGGTGTCTGGACCATATTGAACATTGTCGGGACCATATTGATCATGTCAAGACCATATTGAATGATGTCTGGAACACATTGAACAGGGTCAGGACCACATTGAACGGTATCTGGAGCATATTGAATGGTGTCTGGACCATATTGAACAGTGTCGGAACCATAATGAACGTTATCTGGACCATATTGAACGGTATCTGGATCCCATTGAGCAATGTCTGGACCATATTTAACGGTGTCTGGACCATATTGAACATCGTCTTACCAATTTGATCGGTGTTAGGACCACATTGAGCGGTGTCTGGACCATATTGAGCTGTAACTGGACCATATTGAACGGTGTCTGGAACATATTGAATGGTGTCTGGACCATATTGAACATTGTCTAAACTATATTGAACGGTGTCTGGACCATATTGAACAGTATTTTGACAACATAAGCCGGTATTTAGGCCCTATCGAGCAGTATTTGGACCCCATTGAACGGTATGTGGTTCATATTGAATGGTGTCATGACCACATTGAACCATATCTGGATCCCATTGAACGTTGTCTGGACAATATTGAACAGGGTCGATACCATATTGATCGCTATAAGGACCATATTGAACGTTGTCTGGACCACATTGAACGGGAAAAGGACCACATTGAACGGTATCAGGACCATATTTAACGGTGTCTGGACCATATTCAACAGTGTCTGGACCGTATTAAACGTTGTCTGGACCATATTGAACGGAATAAGGACCACATTGAATGGTATCTGGACCATATTGAACGTTGACCACATTGAACGGGAAAAGGACCACAATGAACAGTATCAGGACCATATTGATTGGTGTCTGGACCATATTCAAATGTGTCTGGACTGTACTGAACTTTGTCTGGATCATATTGAATGGAATAAAGACCACATTGAACGGTATCTGGACAATATTGAACGGTATCTGGACCATATTGAACGGTATCTGGATCCCATTGAACATTGTCTGGACAATATTGATCGGTATCAGGACCATATTGAACGTTGTCTGGACCACATTGAACCACATTGAACAGTGTCTGGACCCTATTCAACAGTATGTTGACCCCATTAAGTGGTGTCTGGACCATACTGAACGGTGTCTGGACCATATTGAACATTGTCTGGGTCATATTGATCGGTGTCAGTGCCATATTGAACGGTATCAGGACCATATTGATTGGTGTCTGGACCATATTCAAAGGTGTCTGGACCGTACTGAACGTTGTCTGGACCATATTGAATGGAATAAGGACCACATTGAACGGTATCTGGACCATATTGAATGTTGTTTGGACCATATTCAACGGGATAAGGACCACATTTAACGGTATCAGGACCATATTGAATGGAATTTGGACCATATTGAACAGTATCTGGATCCCATTGAACATTGTCTGGACAATATTGGTCAGTATCAGGACCACATTGAACGGTGTTTGGACCATATTAAATGGTGTCTGGACCATATTTAACATTGTCTGGATCATATTGGACAGTATGTGGACTATATTGAGCGGTGTCTGGACCATACTAAATTGTGTCTGGACCATATTGAACAGTATGTGGACCATATTGAACGATGTCTGGACCATATTGAACGGTTTCTGGGCAACATTGATCGGTGTCAGGATCATATTGAATGTTTTATGGACCACATTGAATGGTGTTTGGGCAACATTGATCGGTGTCAGTACCACACTGAACGGTGTTTGAACCATATTAAACAGTGTCTGGACCAAATTGATCGGTGTCAGGACCATATTGAATGAGGTTTGAACCATATTGAACATTGTTTGGATCATATTGGTCGGTGTCAGAGCCATATTGAACAGTGTCTGGACCATATTGTACGGTGTTTGGACCATATTGAACCGTGTCTGGACCATAATGAACATTGTTTAGACCACATTGAACAGTATTTGGACCATATTGAATGGTATTTTGTCAACAAAACCAGGTATTAGTGTTAGGGTCATATTGAGCTGTATCTGGACCCCATTGAATGGTGTCTGGGCAACATTGATCAGAGTCAGGACCACATTGGACGGTGTTTGGACCATATTTAACGTTGTCTGGACCATATTGAGCAGTGTCTGGATCATATTGAACGGTATGTGGACCATATTGTACGATGTCTGGACCATATTGAACGGTGTCTGGGCAACATTGATCGGTGTCAGGACCACACTGAATGGTGTTTGGACTATAATAAACGGTGTCTGAACCATATTGAACGGTGTCTGGACCATATTGAGCAGTGTCAGGACCAGATTGAGCGGTATCTGGACCATATTGAACGATGTCTGGACCATATTGAATGGTGTCTGAGCAACATTGATAGGTGTCAGGACCATATTGAACGGTGTTTGGACCATATTAAAAGGTGTCTGGACCATATTAAACTGTGTCTGGACCATATTGAACGGTATCTGGACCATATTAAACGGTGTCTGGACCATATTGAACAGTGTCTGGACCATATTAAACGTTGTCTGGACCATATTAAACGGTATCTGGATCCCATTGAGCAATGTCTGGACCATATTTACCGGTGTCTGGACCATATTGAACATTGTCTGGATCATATTGATCGATGTCAGAGTCATATTGAATGGTGTCTGGACCATATTGTACGATGTTTGGACCATATTGAACATTGTCTGGACCATATTGAACGTTGTTTAGACCACATTGAACAGTATTTGGACCATATTGAACAGTATTTTTTCAACATTGCCAGGTATTAGGGCCATATTGAGCGGTATCTGGACCCCATTGAACGATGTCTGGGCAACATTGATCGGTGTCAGGACCACATTGAACGGTGTTTGGACCATATGAAATGGTGCCTGGACCATATTTAACATTGTCTGGACCATATTGGATGGTATCTGGACTATATTGAGCGGTGTCCGGACCATACTAAATTGTGTCTGGACCATATTGAACGGTATGTGGACCATATTAAACGATGTCTGGACCATATTGAATGGTGTCTGGGCAACATTGATCAGTGTCAGAATCATATTGAACGTTTTATAGACCACATTGAACTGTGTCTGGGCAACATTGATCGGTGTCAGGACCACACTGAATGGTGTTTGGACCATATTGAACGGTGTCTGGACCATATTGAGCGGTGTCAGGACCACATTGATCGGTGTCAGGACCATATTGAACGGTGTTTGGACCATATTAAACGGCATCTGGACCATATTTAACATTGTCAGGAACAAATTGAACGGGGTCAGGACCACATTGAACGGTATCTGGACTATATTAAACCATGTCTGGACCATATTGAACAGTGTCTAGACCATATTGAACATTGTCTGGATCTCATTGAGCGGTGTCTGGACCATATTTAACGGAATCTGGATGATATTGAACTGTGTCTGGACCATATAGAACTTGCCTGGACTGCATTGATCGGTTTCAGGATCACATTGAGCGGTGTCTGAACCATATTAAACTGTGTCTTGACCATATTAAACGGTGTCTGGACCATATTGAGTATTGTCGGGACCATATTGATCATATCAAGACCATATTGAATGTCTGGAACACATTGTACGGGGTCAGGACCATATTAAATGGTGCCTGGACCATATTTAAAATTGTCTGGACCATATTGGATGGTATCTGAACCATAATGAACGTTATCTGGACCATATTGAACGGTATGTGGATCCCATTCAGCAATGTCTGGACCATATTTAATGGTGTCTGGACCATATTGAACATCGTCTTACCAATTTGATCGGTGTTAGGACCACATTGAGCGGTGTCTGGACCATATTGAGCTGTAACTGGACCATATTGAACGGTGTCTGGAACATATTGAATGGTGTCTGGACCATATTGAACATTGTCTAAACTATATTGAACGGTGTCTGGGCCATATTGAACAGTATTTTGACAACATAAGCCGGTATTTGGGCCATATCGAGCGGTATTTGGACCCCATTGAACGGTATGTGGTTCATATTGAATGGTGTCATGACCACATTGAACCGTATCTGGATCCCATTGAACATTGTCTGGACAATAATGAACAGGGTCGGGACCATATTGATCGTTATAAGGACCATATTGAACGTTGTCTGGACCACATTGAACGGGAAAAGGACCACATTGAACGGTATCTGGACCATATTGAACGTTTACCACATTGAATGGGAAAAGGACCACAATGAACGGTATCAGGACCATATTGATTGGTGTCTGGACCATATTCAAAGGTGTCTGGACTGTACTGAACGTTGTCTGGACCATATTGAATGGGATAAGGACCACATTGAACGGTATAAGGACCATATGGAATGGTATCTGGATCCCATTGAACATTGTCTGGACAATATTGATCGGTATCAGGACCATATTGAACATTGTCTGGACCACATTGAACCACATTGAACGGTGTCTGGACCCTATTCAACAGTATGTGGACCCCATTAAGTGGTGTCTGGACCATATTGAACGGTGTCTGGACCATATTGAACAATGTCTGGATCATATTGATCGGTGTCAGAGCCATATTGAACGGTGTCTGGACCATATTGTACGGTGTTTGGACCATATTGAACGGGGTTAGGACCACATTGAACGGTATGTGGACTATATTAAACCATTTCTGGACCATATTGAACAGTGTCTAGACCATATTGAACATTGTCTGGATCTCATTGAGCGGTGTCTGGAGCATATTTAACGGAATCTGGATGATATTGAACTGTGTCTGGACCATATTGAACGTTGCCTGGACTGCATTGATCGGTTTCAGGATCACATTGAGCGGTGTCTGGACCATATTAAACTGTGTCTTGACCATATTGAACGGTGTCTGGACCATATTGAACATTGTCGGGACCATATTGATCATGTCAAGACCATATTGAATGATGTCTGGAACACATTGAACAGGGTCAGGACCACATTGAACGGTATCTGGAGCATATTGAATGGTGTCTGGACCATATTGAACAGTGTCGGAACCATAATGAACGTTATCTGGACCATATTGAACGGTATCTGGATCCCATTGAGCAATGTCTGGACCATATTTAACGGTGTCTGGACCATATTGAACATCGTCTTACCAATTTGATCGGTGTTAGGACCACATTGAGCGGTGTCTGGACCATATTGAGCTGTAACTGGACCATATTGAACGGTGTCTGGAACATATTGAATGGTGTCTGGACCATATTGAACATTGTCTAAACTATATTGAACGGTGTCTGGACCATATTGAACAGTATTTTGACAACATAAGCCGGTATTTAGGCCCTATCGAGCAGTATTTGGACCCCATTGAACGGTATGTGGTTCATATTGAATGGTGTCATGACCACATTGAACCATATCTGGATCCCATTGAACGTTGTCTGGACAATATTGAACAGGGTCGATACCATATTGATCGCTATAAGGACCATATTGAACGTTGTCTGGACCACATTGAACGGGAAAAGGACCACATTGAACGGTATCAGGACCATATTTAACGGTGTCTGGACCATATTCAACAGTGTCTGGACCGTATTAAACGTTGTCTGGACCATATTGAACGGAATAAGGACCACATTGAATGGTATCTGGACCATATTGAACGTTGACCACATTGAACGGGAAAAGGACCACAATGAACAGTATCAGGACCATATTGATTGGTGTCTGGACCATATTCAAATGTGTCTGGACTGTACTGAACTTTGTCTGGATCATATTGAATGGAATAAAGACCACATTGAACGGTATCTGGACAATATTGAACGGTATCTGGACCATATTGAACGGTATCTGGATCCCATTGAACATTGTCTGGACAATATTGATCGGTATCAGGACCATATTGAACGTTGTCTGGACCACATTGAACCACATTGAACAGTGTCTGGACCCTATTCAACAGTATGTTGACCCCATTAAGTGGTGTCTGGACCATACTGAACGGTGTCTGGACCATATTGAACATTGTCTGGGTCATATTGATCGGTGTCAGTGCCATATTGAACGGTATCAGGACCATATTGATTGGTGTCTGGACCATATTCAAAGGTGTCTGGACCGTACTGAACGTTGTCTGGACCATATTGAATGGAATAAGGACCACATTGAACGGTATCTGGACCATATTGAATGTTGTTTGGACCATATTCAACGGGATAAGGACCACATTTAACGGTATCAGGACCATATTGAATGGAATTTGGACCATATTGAACAGTATCTGGATCCCATTGAACATTGTCTGGACAATATTGGTCAGTATCAGGACCACATTGAACGGTGTTTGGACCATATTAAATGGTGTCTGGACCATATTTAACATTGTCTGGATCATATTGGACAGTATGTGGACTATATTGAGCGGTGTCTGGACCATACTAAATTGTGTCTGGACCATATTGAACAGTATGTGGACCATATTGAACGATGTCTGGACCATATTGAACGGTTTCTGGGCAACATTGATCGGTGTCAGGATCATATTGAATGTTTTATGGACCACATTGAATGGTGTTTGGGCAACATTGATCGGTGTCAGTACCACACTGAACGGTGTTTGAACCATATTAAACAGTGTCTGGACCAAATTGATCGGTGTCAGGACCATATTGAATGAGGTTTGAACCATATTGAACATTGTTTGGATCATATTGGTCGGTGTCAGAGCCATATTGAACAGTGTCTGGACCATATTGTACGGTGTTTGGACCATATTGAACCGTGTCTGGACCATAATGAACATTGTTTAGACCACATTGAACAGTATTTGGACCATATTGAATGGTATTTTGTCAACAAAACCAGGTATTAGTGTTAGGGTCATATTGAGCTGTATCTGGACCCCATTGAATGGTGTCTGGGCAACATTGATCAGAGTCAGGACCACATTGGACGGTGTTTGGACCATATTTAACGTTGTCTGGACCATATTGAGCAGTGTCTGGATCATATTGAACGGTATGTGGACCATATTGTACGATGTCTGGACCATATTGAACGGTGTCTGGGCAACATTGATCGGTGTCAGGACCACACTGAATGGTGTTTGGACTATAATAAACGGTGTCTGAACCATATTGAACGGTGTCTGGACCATATTGAGCAGTGTCAGGACCAGATTGAGCGGTATCTGGACCATATTGAACGATGTCTGGACCATATTGAATGGTGTCTGAGCAACATTGATAGGTGTCAGGACCATATTGAACGGTGTTTGGACCATATTAAAAGGTGTCTGGACCATATTAAACTGTGTCTGGACCATATTGAACGGTATCTGGACCATATTAAACGGTGTCTGGACCATATTGAACAGTGTCTGGACCATATTAAACGTTGTCTGGACCATATTAAACGGTATCTGGATCCCATTGAGCAATGTCTGGACCATATTTACCGGTGTCTGGACCATATTGAACATTGTCTGGATCATATTGATCGATGTCAGAGTCATATTGAATGGTGTCTGGACCATATTGTACGATGTTTGGACCATATTGAACATTGTCTGGACCATATTGAACGTTGTTTAGACCACATTGAACAGTATTTGGACCATATTGAACAGTATTTTTTCAACATTGCCAGGTATTAGGGCCATATTGAGCGGTATCTGGACCCCATTGAACGATGTCTGGGCAACATTGATCGGTGTCAGGACCACATTGAACGGTGTTTGGACCATATGAAATGGTGCCTGGACCATATTTAACATTGTCTGGACCATATTGGATGGTATCTGGACTATATTGAGCGGTGTCCGGACCATACTAAATTGTGTCTGGACCATATTGAACGGTATGTGGACCATATTAAACGATGTCTGGACCATATTGAATGGTGTCTGGGCAACATTGATCAGTGTCAGAATCATATTGAACGTTTTATAGACCACATTGAACTGTGTCTGGGCAACATTGATCGGTGTCAGGACCACACTGAATGGTGTTTGGACCATATTGAACGGTGTCTGGACCATATTGAGCGGTGTCAGGACCACATTGATCGGTGTCAGGACCATATTGAACGGTGTTTGGACCATATTAAACGGCATCTGGACCATATTTAACATTGTCAGGAACAAATTGAACGGGGTCAGGACCACATTGAACGGTATCTGGACTATATTAAACCATGTCTGGACCATATTGAACAGTGTCTAGACCATATTGAACATTGTCTGGATCTCATTGAGCGGTGTCTGGACCATATTTAACGGAATCTGGATGATATTGAACTGTGTCTGGACCATATAGAACTTGCCTGGACTGCATTGATCGGTTTCAGGATCACATTGAGCGGTGTCTGAACCATATTAAACTGTGTCTTGACCATATTAAACGGTGTCTGGACCATATTGAGTATTGTCGGGACCATATTGATCATATCAAGACCATATTGAATGTCTGGAACACATTGTACGGGGTCAGGACCATATTAAATGGTGCCTGGACCATATTTAAAATTGTCTGGACCATATTGGATGGTATCTGAACCATAATGAACGTTATCTGGACCATATTGAACGGTATGTGGATCCCATTCAGCAATGTCTGGACCATATTTAATGGTGTCTGGACCATATTGAACATCGTCTTACCAATTTGATCGGTGTTAGGACCACATTGAGCGGTGTCTGGACCATATTGAGCTGTAACTGGACCATATTGAACGGTGTCTGGAACATATTGAATGGTGTCTGGACCATATTGAACATTGTCTAAACTATATTGAACGGTGTCTGGGCCATATTGAACAGTATTTTGACAACATAAGCCGGTATTTGGGCCATATCGAGCGGTATTTGGACCCCATTGAACGGTATGTGGTTCATATTGAATGGTGTCATGACCACATTGAACCGTATCTGGATCCCATTGAACATTGTCTGGACAATAATGAACAGGGTCGGGACCATATTGATCGTTATAAGGACCATATTGAACGTTGTCTGGACCACATTGAACGGGAAAAGGACCACATTGAACGGTATCTGGACCATATTGAACGTTTACCACATTGAATGGGAAAAGGACCACAATGAACGGTATCAGGACCATATTGATTGGTGTCTGGACCATATTCAAAGGTGTCTGGACTGTACTGAACGTTGTCTGGACCATATTGAATGGGATAAGGACCACATTGAACGGTATAAGGACCATATGGAATGGTATCTGGATCCCATTGAACATTGTCTGGACAATATTGATCGGTATCAGGACCATATTGAACATTGTCTGGACCACATTGAACCACATTGAACGGTGTCTGGACCCTATTCAACAGTATGTGGACCCCATTAAGTGGTGTCTGGACCATATTGAACGGTGTCTGGACCATATTGAACAATGTCTGGATCATATTGATCGGTGTCAGAGCCATATTGAACGGTGTCTGGACCATATTGTACGGTGTTTGGACCATATTGAACGGGGTTAGGACCACATTGAACGGTATGTGGACTATATTAAACCATTTCTGGACCATATTGAACAGTGTCTAGACCA
This sequence comes from Mopalia muscosa, assembly GCA_031763545.1. NCBI lineage: Eukaryota > Metazoa > Mollusca > Polyplacophora > Chitonida > Mopaliidae > Mopalia > Mopalia muscosa. Next base: position 218 of record JARFOD010002496.1, on the reverse strand, counting down.
TATTGAACATTGTCTGGATCTCATTGAGCGGTGTCTGGAGCATATTTAACGGAATCTGGATGATATTGAACTGTGTCTGGACCATATTGAACGTTGCCTGGACTGCATTGATCGGTTTCAGGATCACATTGAGCGGTGTCTGGACCATATTAAACTGTGTCTTGACCATATTGAACGGTGTCTGGACCATATTGAACATTGTCGGGACCATATTGATC
>JARFOD010002485.1:0-11783 GCA_031763545.1 Mopalia muscosa | reverse complement strand
CCCATATAAAACTTTTATAAGGAGTCAATCTCTCAATGGTGGGCGTCAAGATCCATTCATGGATCTCTTGTTTTATACTGTGGTGAGTGTCTTAGCCTGTGTAGTGGTCAGATAGCTCTAGACGGTCCCCCTACAGTTGGACCCCCTGTCAGTCCCGAACAGGATAAAGTACACTTTATTTATACTGTGGGGAGTGTCTTAGTCTGTGTACCTATTATAAAACAATCCGAGCCCTTGGACATGGCTTAGTGGTTAACAAGAGTGCTTAGTAATCCTACTTCAATGTACTGTTCACAGGTTGAGTCCATCTGTTGTCGACCCTCTCGATGTGAATTAGTCACACAGTATGACTCTGGCATCAGCAAGGATTGTTTTTAAGTGGTTTCCTCTCTGATTTCCACTGTAATTAGGCAATGAACAGTGTGTAGTGGACAATCCGTCTTCATATAAGTGAAATACCCTTGAGTATGAAGTTTAACCCCAATCAAACAAAGAAAGTAAACAATTCCTGTACTGCTGATCCAGAGCTGAGTAAACCATTTTATTAATACTGGTATGAATACCTTAGTCCGTCTATCTATTAGGGAACTCTAAACAATCTCTCTACTGCAGTCCAAAGCCAAATAAACTACACAGTAATTATACCGTAGTGAGAGCCTCTTTTGTCTCCACTGCCCTTCCAGAGGGATTTTTCACATGATAGCCAGAGCCTAAATCAGCAGTATCATCAGTTAACGGTTGTGTTGTTCAGCAAACAGCTGATTCGCCACACTCGCACACTTCCTGTATTAGTTTGTTTTGTTTTTTCCAGGGCTGTTATGATCGTATGGTTAGCACTCTTGAAGCTAATGGTCTGGTCATAGGGGTAGCTGCTATTACTGTGGCTACATTCATGGTAAGTACAGAGGCTTCAACCTTTTATTACACTAGGCCCTCTGGCTGATTAAAGGGTTTTCTAGCATAGGTCTGCTGTCCTCATTAAGCACTAGAGGATCATCATTTTTCAAAACATTTCACATTGATTTTATAGTTGTGTTCGTGTAGCTGTTTACTGTTGTCTTACATGTGTAATATAAATAAAATTACTTTGAGAACTTGTCATAGAAGTGAAATCTCTTGCGCACGTTTCATAGAAGAGAAATCCCCTTGAGTACTTATCATAGAAATTAAATTCCCATGAGCATTTACCATAGAAGTGGAATCCCCTTGGGTACTTACCATAGAAGTGGAATCTCCTTGAGTACTTATCATAGTAATGAAATCCCCTTGAGCACTTGTCTTAGAAATGAAATCCCCTTAATCACTTGTCATAGAAGAAAAATCCCTTTGAGCACTTATCATAGAAATGAAATCCCCTTGAGCACTTATCATAGAAGAGAAATTCCACTTGAGCATTTATCACAGAAGAGAAATTTCCTTGAGCATTTATCATAGAAGTGGAATCCCCTCAAGCATTTATCATAGAAGTGGAATCCCCTTGAGTACTTATCATAGAAATGAAATCCCCTTGAGCATTTATCATAGGAATGAAATCCCCTTGAGCACTTGTCATAGAAGAGAAATCCCCTTAAGAACTTGTCTCATAAGTGAAATCCCCTTGAGCCCTTGTCATTTGGGAAATCCCCTTGAGCACTTGTCATTTGGGGGGAAATCCCCTTGAGCACTTGTCATTTGGGGGAAATCCCCTTGAGCACTTAATTAAAAACAAATCAGTTAATCAATTGATTTGTATTTAAATTGGTGGATTGAGCATTGAGAGAAACTGTATGTGGGGAATTGTGGTTCTGGGTTTAATGAATACAATCCTAGAATTGCACATGTCAGGGGTCCGCAACCTTGGCGTAGTGGTTAGCAAATGAGCTTAAAAATCCTACTTCAATGAATGATTCACCGTCTGTCAACCATCACATATTTGAGTCAAATGCTTTGGCTCCGGCAATCATGGGGTAATTTTAATGAGGTTTCTTCCTGGTTTTCCACTGTAATTAGGCAAGGAACATTGTGAAGTGCACGAGAAATACTTAAGAGTACAATTTTAAACCCCAACCAATCAAATAAAGAAACAAAAGCCTAAGTAAGGAGAAATGCTAGATATTGAACTAATGAAGAGATTTCCTGGCTCATTTAATGGTGAGATTTCCATAATCATGGGTATCATTTATTGTTTATATCCATCATGATATTGGATAAACAAACCTTCAGTTTCAATCATATTGAACTAATGAGGAGATTTTCTGTCTCATCTAATGGGGAGATTTCCATAATCATGGGTATCATTTATTGTTTATATCCATCATGATATTGGATAAACAAACCTGTTCTTAATATAATCTTCAGTTTATCAGATTCTTATCAACTTAGTTTTCTTGATTTTCAGTTTATTGAGCTGGTTGTATGTATCTGTTTATATCGCCACATGCAGACCAAACGTCGCAGACTGTTTAACTTGAGGTGGGCATCTGAAGAAAACGCTTCAAATCCCAGGCTCTGGCATTCAAGTGAATCGTCTTGATTCTAACTAAAGAACAATGGCTTTTGAGATTATCTCTATATCTGACAATCCGTCCTTTACTCAAACAACATCGATTAAAACAGTGTGTCGATTGTGTCTTATTTGTGGTTTAAAATAGTGATCAGTGGACATTTGCTGAGAACAATTATTTTAGTCAGGCACAACTTTACTATGTCAAGTGATAGAGAAGCCAGATATTTACCCCGAACTTCTGGTTACCAACAGTCTGGAAGCCATCCTTTTACAGCGAACTTATGGTTACCAACAGTCTAGAAGCCATCATTTTACCGTGAACTTCTGGTTACCATCAGTCTAGAAGCTATCATTTTACTGCAAACTTATGGTTACCAACAGTCTAGAAGCCATCATTTTACTGCAAACTTATGGTTACCAACAGTCTAGAAGCCATCATTTTACCGCGAAATTATGCTTACCAACAGTCTAAAAACCATCATTTTACTGCAAACTTATGGCTACCAACAGTCTAGAAGCCATCATTTTACCGCAAACTTATGGTTACCAACAGTCTAGAAGCCATCATTTTACTTCAAACTGATGGTTACCAACAGTCTGGAAGCCATCATTTTATCGCGAACTTGTGGTTACCAGCAAAGCCTATGAGCCAGTTTTTTACCCAGGAACCTCTGGTTACCAGTAGAGCTTATAAGCCAGCTTTTTACCCCGCACCTCTGGTTACCAACAGAGCCTATAAGCCAGATTTTTACCTGGCACCTCTGGTTACCAGCAAAGCCTATGAGCCAACTTTTTACCCCACACCTCAGGTTTACATAAGAACCTAGAAGTGTAGTATTACCCAGAACTTCTGGTTATTAGCAGAGCCTATAAGCCAGCTTTTTACCCAAAGCCTCTAGTTACCAGCAGAGCCTAGAAGCCATCATTTAACCCCAAGCCTCTAGTTACCAGCAGAGCCTAGAAGCCAGATTTTTAACCCAAAAATTTGGTTACCAACAGATTCTACTCTCTTCACATGTTCAATAATTTATGCCTTTTTAAAGAACACATTGTACAAGCATTTTCCCGATGAACTGTGAAATTGGGATACTGTTATGAAAGGTTGATAAAAAAAACAAGATCGATGCCTCACACTTTGAATGATATCAAGTTGATATGACACAGTTTCAGAAGTGCTCGAGAACATCAAAGAGAATCCGTATAGAAACATATTGACCATGTTAATCTGGGGTATTTTATTATCCATGTTGGGGTTTTCTGGCTTTCTTAAAACATACAGGACCAAAGACACTAATGAGATTATTGCAAAGTTATTTCTGACATCTCAAGAAGAGTGAGACAAACTAAGTTCTTTTATATCGTGTGTCCTGACAGATATCAGAGACAAGATTTAATATGGGTTAATTTATTGTGGACCAAGATCAGAGCAAAGCAACATTTTCAATTGATTTTACTGCAAGAACAATTTGCTTCATCAAAAGCGATGAAAACTGTGAATATTTAATGATACCACATTTGATATTTGTACATAAAGTCCCTATTGTTCGCCACAAGTGCTTCTTTTTGCATGTTGCCCTTTTTCTATAACTGTAGTAGGTGATAACAGATGTACAATCTGTGTTAACTGGGTGTTTAACCAGTATGTATGCACCAGTTAATACAGAATGTATAAACTTACCTATGACGTCAATCTCCATATCATTATGTTAAACAAACTCTTCACAGTATAACTGGTACACAACTCCATTATATACTATACCGAACAGATGCTTTAAGTGAACTTTATTAGGGTCTTCATTTAAGATGACACCAATTTAAATTGCTGAACTCTGTACAGTGACACCAAATGCATACAATGATTTTCTAAAATGGGTAATACAGGAAAACAATCACTCGTAGAAACCAATAAGATGAGTAAGTGGGTTTCACTCTCTTTGTTTCAAACTGAGTAGAGACGCCGGACTTGATGATATGACAAAACTCGGGCAATGCCCTAGATATGCCATATCACCTCATCTGATAAGGTTTTCACCAGTTTGAAAAACAAGCTCATTGTTCTACTTGCTACATTTATCAAATGTGATATATTTTACACTAGATTATTCGGAAGTCTCTTGTTCACTAAACTATGTTATATTTAGAATCTTGTGACGTCCTTAAAATGAAACACATTTTAGATCTGAAAAACAAGCTCATGTTCTACTCGTTACATTTATCAAATGTGATATTTTTTACTCTAGATTATTCCGACATCTCTTGTTCACTAAACTATGTTATATTTAGAATCTTGTTACGTTGTTCTTAAAATGAAACACATTTTGTATCAATATTTGTGTAAATGTATTTATTTCTATGAATACATTATATAATATCCTTTTAACAAAATTGTCAACAGATATATTATGTTTGTTATTGTTGATGATATGGTTGATACATACAGTGGAAATGTCCAAATAATGTGTACTTTATTTCATTCCTCACTAGACACAATGAAAACAGCATATTAAAGTACATCTATACCATACACCTGGTTCAAGGGATTTCTGAGAATGACTGACAAATCATGAATGCTTTGATTCAGATATAAAGAGGATATACTCAACAATAAATAGACTTAATTGATATGTAGTACGTCTTTCAAGAACATATCAAGTCTAATCCAGATGATCTTCTTTTATAAAATCTCTAGACAAGGCTGTTTTGTTTGTGACCTGTCTGATTGTAAATAAAGTGAATCTAAATCTATTATTTGTAATCAGCAGTTCTCAAAAAAGGTGTTTAAAGTTTGTGCATAGTTTTTGTGTGTTACAGCTGATATAGTAATCACCTTGGTACCACCTGTATGGTGGACTCTACATCCCATATATCATTTCTGTATCTTTAGCAATCACAACTTCTCAATAATATTCACAGCAATCATCACCAATTGCAATACACTACATGTAGGTCTTATTTACTGACTAAAAATTAACAGGACATGATTATGGTAAAAACTTATTCACGGTTATCGAGAGAAGTGATAAAGCCAGAAAAGTTCAACAGGTAGGAGTTGCTAAGTTCATTATTGAATGGGATTATGACTGCTCTCCAATTAATTCTGAACACCATTTGTCATAACCGTTGAATTCAGGCAATATATCCAGACTCTTATTGTCTTGACATTTTCTTCCCATTAAACCAGGGACAGGAAATAAATTTTCATTAAGGCAATAAGCAAGCTTATTTATCTTGGGATTTAAGCACATCAGTGTACAAACAATGTGCCTGCTTTGTTAAGTGTTTTGGGACACTTATGTTTGCTTCTGGAGATTAAAAACAATTTGCAGGGAAATATTCAAAACACTAAAACACTATCTCAAATAAACTTGTGTCCTTTCTATGGAAGTATTAAGATGAGTATTATTTTATATTCATTGCAATGGAACCATTTTAATGAGGACCTGTTATAGGTGGTCTGTGGGGCCTTAGGGACACACCAATTGCCCTCGGTCCTACACAATTCGCAAACATCATTGATGTTGAGGATTTTAGTCTATGGCCATAAAATAAGTGTCTATCAAACTGTGACTCAAACACAGTTCTATTTATGGTAAATGGAATGGTTTTGTGTTATTTGATCTGATATGTCTATATAAGAGCATTTCCATTTTTTCCCAGAAATGTTCAACATATTTCTTTTAGTGATCTATCTCAAGGTCCGATTTCTTTTCGTGATTTGTCTCAGAGTCACATACTATGTCTGAGGGGCAATCCAAATGTGATATTTTATACACTAGATTAATCGGATGTCTCTTGTTACACTAAATGTTTTAAAATATTATATACTCAGAATCCTGTTCTTAAAATATATTTCATTTTAGATCAACATTTTGTGTAAATATATTTATTTCTATTCAGACATTATGAAATGTCCTTTTAACAAATTGTTAAATTGTTTTAATGACTTCTGTTTATTGTTCATGCTATGGTGTAAATAAACTGGTTGATCCCAAATTATGTGTACTTTATTTCATTCCTCACTAGGCATAACGAAACAAGAGTATTTCAAAACAAATACGGTTATGTCTAAAGGTCTGTAAGGTGCCTTGAGACAATTCTAACTGATGATTTGTATACGCCACTTTCTGGCATAGTCACAGTAGTTTTTACTGGGTTTAGGGGGACCCTTTCACGAATGGATAACCAAGGACCGCCCTGGTCAAAATATCTTGCAAAACTTAAATTTTAAGAACAAAGAAATTCCGTTGATAGTCCAACCTTTCACCACAAATGTTTGTGAACACCCTAGCTTGAAAACAAATCCAACTTCAAGTTGATTATTGTGTAAATTGGCAATATTCTTGCCTGTATTATGTTGTAAATACCATCAATCTAATAAAAATCAGATCTCAAAAATGTTCCCGGTGTTTTGTTTGTTGCTATATTGAGACCTAACGCAATCTCTCTACTTTGACTGTTCAATTAGGTCAAACTTACTGCGGTTCGCGAAAGGTCAGAATCAAGCTGAAGCTGCTCAATTTTCTTGTTTTGATGTTGCAAGTCCCATGTAAACTTGGGAAGATGCAATTCCACTCAAAGTTGATTATTTTAATGGTGTTTGTTGATTCTGTGTACCTGTATCCACTGGAAATCTTCAGCTTTTACAAACCAAAGTTTAGAGACAATTAAAGAGACTAATCAACATTGTAGGTGGGGCAATTGCATTAGATCTCAATATAGCGAGAAACAAAACACAGGGAGCCTTTTTGATATCTGATTATAATTAGATTGGAATACCATTTGCAGAGAATAAACAATATGACCATAATTGGTGGTGACTAACAGATGGGTACTGGTCAGACTTATGGATGGGTCCTGATGGGACTTATGGGTGGGTCCTGATGGGACTTATGGGTGGGTCCTGATGGGACTTACAGGTGGGTCCTGATGGGACTTACGGATGGGTCCTTGATGGGACTTACGGGTGGGTCCTGATGGGACTTACAGATGGGTCCTTGATGGGACTTACAGGTGGGTCCTGATGAGACTTACAGGTGGGTCCTGATGGGACTTACGGATGGGTCCTTGATGGTACTTACGGGTGGGTCCTGATGGGTTTTACAGGTGGGTCCTGATGGGACTTACAGGTGGGTCCTGATGGGACTTACGGATGGGTCCTTGATGGGACTTACAGGTGGGTCCTGATGGGACTTTCAGATGGGTCCTTGATGGGACTTACAGGTGGGTCCTGATTGGACTTACGGGTGGGCCCTGATGTGACTTACAGGTGGGTCCTGATGAAACTTAGATGTGATTTACATAAGGGTCCAGATAAGACTTAAAGGTGGCCCTGAGGTGGGTCTTGATAGAACTTATGGTTGGGTCCTGATGGGTATTGGTCAGACTTAGATGGGTCCTGATGGGACTTGGTCAGACAGATGGGTCCTGGTGGGACTTACAGATGGGACTTACAGATAGGTCCTGGTGGGACCTACTGGTGGGTCCTGATGGGATTTACAGGTGGGTCCTAATGGTACTTAGAAAGGTTCTGATGGGACTTACAGGTGGGTCCTACAGGTTGGTCCTTATGGGACTTACAGGTGGGTCCTGATGGGGCCTACAGATGGGTCCTGATGGAACTTACAGATGGGTCCTGTTGGGTCCTACAGATGGGTCCTACAGGTGGGTCCTCATGGGGCCTTCAGGTGAGTTCTGGTCGGACTAACAAGTGGGTGTTGATAATTATCAGAATAACATGTAGGTGTAACACGTTTCCTCCTCCAAGACTTGTTTGTGAAACAGAAATTTTATAACCGAGCTGACTTAAATAGTTTGTTAGTAAACACAGCTTTGTGTTTTACTTGAAGAAGCTCTTATTGGAGACCACAACCAGCACTTTATTCCATGTACAGACAGTACAGTGTCACTTATTTGTATACACAGCCATGTGGTTATTTCACAGTTACAAGATAAATAAACCATAAAAACGGTAAGATAATTTACCTTCTGTTCATGTCTGAAATGACTGGCTAACCCAGTGCTTCAGGGTAAACTGTTGATTTCACTTTGTGATTAGGATTTGGTGGGTGGTTTGTTTGATTGTTTGAGGTTTAACACTGTTTGACTATGGTCGCATATTTTTCACTCGGCCTTCCCAAAATAGCTTGGAAAATCATCCGGAAACATCCTTTGACTCCCGGATATACCCAAGGTATGCAGAGGGTGGTTTCCTTCAAACTGTTGACTGGCACACAATCATATGGGTTAACTAACCTAAAGTATTGTGTAAAACCCCAATCAAATAATGTTAACTTCAGATTTACGGTGTTCATCGTATCAATTTGAAAGAAAACCTCTTATTTTCCGACACAGTGAAATTAAACATGTTTTGCACATTTGCTGGCAAACCAAACACATCCTTTTATTATCCTGAAAAACATTCTTTTTAACAACAAATAACTAAACCACTAAGTCAAAATTTAAAATGGAATTCATGTTTATTAAAATAGATACACAGGAATATATTATGATATACCTGAATTTGCTGGATTCCATATTTGTATAATAGTTGAAGGTCAAAGGTAAGTCCATTCGTACTGGACAAAAGTGACACAATATTCAAGGTTTTCATCCGATTAGTGCCATCACACTGTTTTACATTAGTTTTGAAAGTAAAAGTGTAGTCTTTGTATGTATAGCAATAAAAACACTTACATTATACACTGGTTTGAAATCAACCGGAGCTCTGTCTGTTTATGACCTGTCTAAAACATGCCTCCACTCTAGCAAAATCTAAGAGACATAGGTTTTTTTTACTTTGTTAGCACTATGAGGGAGGTCATATTTTGTGATCATATAGGTGAGTTTATAGCTAATAGTACATGATATGTACAAATAACCTACATATGAACTATATACAAGTGTTAGTATAATGCTAAGGAATAAACCTTGTGTAAATCACCAATGATCATAACTCACATAAAATTTGAGCAGTAATGCGTTTCAGAATATCTAATCTTCTGATAAAGTCCAGACTAACACCGTGAAATAAAACAAGACATACATGTATATGGTAGCAGTTAAGTTTTGATGTAAAGGTGGACAAGTCAGAGCAAAACCTTCTGATTACACAAGGGTGTCCTGTTTTTATTCAGTGAAACTTTATGACATTTATATCTGAAAGATTTGTCAAATATTATTAAACCTGATTATAAGTTATTGTGAGCAGAGGATTTGGATCAATGTTCATTTCATTATTAGTATGTACAGCTGTTTCCTCTGGATCAATACATTGAACTGTGCCCCCATTATTTACCCTGAGCTAGTCATCATTCATTTCGGAGTATATCATCCTCCCTGTCAATACTTTCCTGCCTACATATTTAATGCAAAAGGTATTTTTTTGTATTATAAAGTCTGTGATCCCTGTAAACTCTTTTCTCCCCTTCTCAACACATATTAGACAGGCAATCATCTCCTCAGCCCTTTTTTCTCTGTTTCCTCTTCCTGTTGGCTGAATGCTTCATAAACATTGGCTGCCAAGTCTCTCAACGACTCCATCACCAAAAGATCCTGTGTAACAAAAAGAAAGACAGTGTCAGTGATAGCACAGACGGACATTGTTTTCCTATGAATAACTCTGTCTGGTAACTCGACACCTAGTTTGCCTGAGACTAGACCATGGAATCTAACAGAGACATTACATGGCCAACAAACTCTGGTACTTTTCTACCAAGTTAAGAAGAGACTAGGCAGTGGGTGACACACAATCAGTCTGGCAACTTTCACCAAGTTAAGCAGATACTTGCCAGTGGATTCTAACAGAGTGTAACTGGAACCCTGACTCATAGACCAGCCTGATTAAATAACAGGTCTTTCTTGATTAATGGTATAACCTGCTAGTTAACTGACCTGTATGAAAGGATTAGGGGAATCCCCACAGAGACGTTCCATAACACCATTAACAATAGGAATCAGTTTAGGGGAATCCCCACAGAGATGTTCCATAACACCATTGACAATAGGAATCAGTTGTATGACCTGCTAGTTAACTGACCTGTATGAAAGGATTAGGTGAATCCCCACAGAGACGTTCCATAACACCATTAACAATAGGAATCAGTTTAGCCATTGCAATGTGGGCATCATGTAACCTGCAAACAAAACAAAAAAAAGCCTTTGACAACAGATCGCATCACTTAAAGCAGGGTATATCCCAAAGGTTAACTGACGGTTTACAGATGATATTTTAACCAATTTTGATAAGTGTGAACCTATAAGACTTATTTACTTTAGACAGACCAAGTGAGTCAACTATTATTTTAAAACTTTAATCATGTTTAATGCACTGAAAATATGTCAAATGTCAAATGCTCATATTTCTGTAAATGATAACTTCACACTGTTTCGTGCCTATTTACGATGGAAAATCAAGAGAAAATCTAGTAAAAATCATCTCCGTGATTGCTGAAGTCACATCGTGTGACTCATTCATATACCTTGAAGTCTAATTCAAGTGTCCCAAAATGTGAGAAAAGTGAACACTTGTGGTCCGAGAATTACCCAAATAAATGTCTGTAGAAACACAATTTTCTCGAGCAAGTGTTTACCTGTAGAAACTTGGGTCTGTCTCGCCATGTGTTGATACAGAAGTTCTATAACCCTCAGCCAGGTAGTCCAGTAATCTAGTGAACCCTTTATTCACACAGGTCTGTAATACACTGTGAAAATCCTCACTGGAAATAAGTTAAAATGAAGTTAAATTAATCCGCATCAATCAATCAGATGAAAAAAATATTAAATAACAAACTACCCCGTTATGTAAAATTTTATTTTAACAAAATATTTCGTAATTATTATAGTGTGAGTTAAATATTTCCTAATCAGCTGTGTGTAACGACAAGAGCTACCTTTCAATCATATCCCTGGTCTGACGCAATAACTCCTGATACAGAAGTTCATCTGCACTCCTCTCATCACCCTGGAAACATAACAACAATTCATATAACATTAGGATTCCTGGAGGAGGCAAAATCTTCTTTACATATAACATTACCAAGCTTGAAGCCAGATCACTTAGAAACTTTCCTTCTCACATTGTATTATTAAGGATACTCTAACACCCCCTCAGCTAAAAAATTGCAATTTTTTTATTATTGGATATTCCAAAAGTTGAGATTGTGATCTTTATCCCAGAGCAGACCCGATAAAAAAATTTGAATTTGAAGACCTTTAACTTTGACGATAAAACTTGACTACATTATTTACAACAGGGGTGTTTTGACAATCAATTAAATACAGGTTGCTACCTGGAGAGGAT
>JARFOD010002474.1:0-11785 GCA_031763545.1 Mopalia muscosa | reverse complement strand
TAGAACATAAGATGATTTTTCGATTTTAATTGATCTACATCCCTGTGCCAGTGTGATTGCTTTTAGAAATATAAATAAATATATAAATATATAAATAAATATATAAATATATAAATATATAAATATATAAATATATAAATATGTAAATAAATAAATATATAAGTATATAAATCAATAAATTAAATAAATAAATAAAAATATTAAAAATAAATTCAATTAATTAAATAAATTTAAAAAAAACCCGAAATTGTATTTAATGTTTATTTCATTTTATTCTGATAAATCAAAAGGCACTTTTAAAGTGATGTTTGTACTGTAAAGTATCTCATATAGAAAACCCATTTATGAATATTTTGTCGCTGCCATCCACAGCCCAAGAACAGATAACCGGAGATAAGTCCAGCCTCAGCAACACACTGATCACAATGGAAGTGTCGTCCCACGATGTACCAGACCTCACTCTGATAGACCTGCCTGGTATCGCCCGATACTCCTCTGATAACCCAGAAATAGAAGACAACGTAAGTTTCCCCCTTTAATATAATGCTCTACCACAGTTATCAATTCAAATGTTGCAGCACACATTTGCGCCACTGATTCAATCTGTTTCGGCAGGCGTTTTTTTCGTCATACATGTATAAAACTAATACATTTCTTCACAGAAAAATTCCTAAATAGATCTTAAGCTTGTGTGGTAGAATAGGTTTAATATGGTTAACAAGGACTTTTGATATCAGTCTTCCTCTCATGTTTTGGGTATTGAATCCGAATTTAAGCCCGCCAGTTGGTGATGTTGCTTGTCTAAGAGGCTTTGTAAACCAGATCAGTTTATTTGTGCTGTTTCTATCAACTTGCTGACCACTGGCACTGTGAATAATCGTGTCTGGGTGTGGTGGAGTTTGAGTTTTCTATAGGGGCTTTCTACATGATGGCCCCAGCATGATAACAAGGGACACTGATCTCAATTATTTTTATTTCCTCTCCTCTGTTCCTTACATCGTTAAATTCTTAATGTATTTTCTTGTTGTTCGAAGTACACTTAACTTGATCGTTCGTTGAAAAGGAAATGAACAAAAATTAAAGTGAGCCTGAGTAGACAGGACATAAAGAGAAGTTCGGAGTGAGCAGATGCTTTTCATAATCGCGTTAGGGCCAATTCTGTAACTGATATTTGGTACTCAAGTATGGTTGCCGTTTCCTTCCATATCGTTTCTAACATTATAACAGTTATCAGTATTGAACAAATATTCTTCAAACTCATTTTAATATATCAATTAATTTAGAGCCACACCGTTTCCAAATTGCTGTTTACAGTCTAGTTACTATGGCACAATGTATGTTTTTGTTTATTGGCCCTTTGAGCATAGATTAACCATTCTATGAATGTTGGATTAGGCCTATCGTTCTGGTGTATTTCAAGTAGAATCAAATGCTGTTTTAAAACAAGGCCCCCACTGGCAACGGGTGGTTTGTTTTAAGACTAGCAAAGCTGTCTTTACTTTGCACTGGAGGAAAATTAACATTCGAGTATCATACGCTTCACATCTTGGTTGTGCTAGTGTAAATTATTGTTGGAATACAATGCCGTCATATCAGTGAAATACCCTTAAGCATGGCATAAACACCAATCAATCAATCAATCAATTAAAAGAAAAGCTTTTTAATCCTTGATTTATGGTTATTAAGCACCTTTTTCATTGGGGCCATTGCATGTTAACTAGGCGTTTATTTGGTAAAGTTCTTAGCAAGACTCTGTGATCTGCCTGTAACAGTTTACTCTAATGCTTAATACATGGTAAACTATACATTGGTTTTCTATGGGCTTTTTTGTGTGCAGTATTTGCCATATCTATGAACTGATCTACAACCCAATATGCACATGCATATAAGGGATGTTTACAACTGTTATTGCAAATGTTTGGGCCAGCTCATTAATTTTCATGTACTTATAAAGCAGCGCCATTTGCGCCACTGGCTTCAGGTAAGGCCACCGCAGAAGATTACTTTTCAAGCTTGTATGGGTTTTTAAAAAAATATAATCAATTCTACTTCCTACATGGAGACATTGAATCTTAGATACACCCGGTCCATCTTGTTTTGCACTTCTTTTATTTGCTAGGCTGTGGCTGATAGGTCACCCCAAATATTGGAGGAAATTAATGCGCGATGGTCTGGCACTGCGTACGTAGTCGTGTCCACTATAGAAACTCTCGCGAGAAAACGATTGTCTTGTCTTGTGCGCTACGGATTAATAATAATACGGACTCACATGAGTGAACTGTCAGTGGTTAACTGTCGACTCTATATATGGTGTTAACCTGCCATTTGGAGAACACTAACATCATGTCAGTTAAACATCTGCTAACCAGCCATTTGGAGAACACTAACATCATGTCAGTTAAACATCTGCTAACCAGCCATTTGGAGAACACTAACATCATGCCAGTTAAACATCTGTTAACCAGCCATTTGGAGAACACTAACATCATGTCAGTTTAACATCTGTTAACCAGCCATTAGGAGAACACTAACATCATGTCAGTTTTAAATCTGTTAACCAGCCATTTGGAGAACACTAACATCATGCCAGTTAAACATCTGTTAACCTGCCATTTGGAGAACACTAACATCATGCCAGTTAAACTTCGGTTAACCAGCCATTTGGAGAACACTAACAACATGTCAGTTTAACATCTGTTAACCAGCCATTTGGAGAACACTAACATCATGTCAGTTAAACATCTGTTAACCAACCATTCATACACACAACCAACCAACCAGCCTATACCTGCTGCTTTCAACTGAATGCCTAGCTCGGCAAGCTGACGGAGTTCTATGAACCACTTGTTCTGAAATAAACCGCCGTGAAATACATTAAGGAAGGTGTTAAGCATCAATCAATCAACCGACAAGTGGCCGTGGCTTAGTGGTAGCGCGCGCTTCTTAATCCCACTCCAGTTTTTCGTTCACGTGATCGAGTTCGTCTGTCGACCATCAGGTATACGAGTGAGTCACACGATGTGGCTCCGGCAATCGCGGAGGGGTGCGAGGGGGGGGGGGGGGATTTTAACAGGGTTGCTCTCGGTTTCCACCGTAATAATGCAAGGAACAATGTGAAGTGCACAATCCATCGTCATATAAGGGAAATAATTTTGTGTATGGCGTTAAGCCCCAAACAAACCAACCAATCAACCAACCAACCAACCAACCAGCCAACCAATCTCTTTTTCGTTTCAAATAATCACATCAGTGCAATAATTATTTACCAAATATGTTTTTGAAGGGCATTTGTTTACAGGATGGAAAGTGAAATAGTTTTTCTTTCCCGTTACCTGTACCAGTCTTCATGGGATTGGTGTATTTATGCATAACTCGTTTTACTTTCGTTTGTTTGATTTTCCTTTTTGTCTATGTTCAGAACTTTATCCAATCTATGCCAGATAAGATATTACTTATCATGTAGAAGACATCTGTATTTGTATAATTGATTGCCGTTTGCTTTGACCAATGTCTCTTATTTCTCTCCATTTTATAGATAAAGTGTATGATTAAATCGTACATTCAATCAGAGCAGGCTCTTATTTTGGTGGTTTTCCCGGCTGGAACGGACATCGACACTGTAGGGGCTTTTCGACTGGCCAAGGACGTGGATCCAGAATTGCGGCGGACAATGGGTGACATTACCTTTCTTAATGGGCATATTCTATTACCGTATTGTCATTTTTCACTTTGAAAGTCTTTAATATTGTTCACTCACGACTTTTTATACACCCCATGAAAATCGGTCTTATAATGGTATGATCAGCGTTTTTTTTTTAATATTTAATCTTTTACTTTTGTTTATACCAGCTGTTATGACGAAAATGGATTTGGTTGGACCAGGTTCGGAGAGATTTGTGATTGATGTTCTAAAAAATGAAAAGCTTAACTTGGGTTTGGGTGTTTTTGGAGTGAAATGTCGCTCTCAAAAAGATGTCGAAAGTCATGTGACTTTAGCGGATGCGTCTAAGGCCGAAGAAACCTTCTTTAAATTCCACTCACATTTTGGGTGAGTTTGAGATATTTTGACATATACTTTACATGTATAGAAGACAGTGTGTATATATTTCTCAGCCAAAGCCCTCCTGTGGCTACTGATAGAAATCAGCACAGTTGCACAATTCATTATGTAGATGTGTATTACATCACATTGTACCCTGGGTCAATTTTACGGAGTACTTTTTGATTAAAGTGAAAATGTAGAAATATAAATAAATCACTTACTTTTGAATAAAGACATTTGATATTTTGCAATTAATGTCATTATAACTTTAGGTTTATAGACAATCAAAGGTAAATACGACTTAAGCTCAGTACAATGGGGTTGATTGATTGATTGGTGTTAAACACTGTGCTACTGAAGGATATTTCACTTATATAAAGGTGGTGTACTAACAAAGAGGGAAAAGCACCACAACCATCATGTACAGTGTTATATACTAATGCTCTGTTGGAAAATCAATGTTTCTCCATAGCTGACAACATAAATATACTTCAATTACAGAGCAGTGTGAAATTCGTGCAAGGTGAGGCATTGTGACTACAGAGTTTTGTTTAAGTCACAATTTGCTTCGGCCGTCTGGCTAAGGTTAGTTTGTTTGAAGACTAGCAATCCGATCTTTGCTTAGTACTGGAGGAAAATTCAACTTTCCAACATTTCCAAGCGCTTCACATCTTGGTTGTGCTAGTGTCAATTATTGTTGGAATACATCGCCGTCATATAAGTATGGCGTAAAACACCAATCAGTCAATTATTTTGCTTCCGGGAATCAGTGCCACAGCACTTTGGTAAAAAAAACTTTTCGCCTGAAATATTTTCATTTTTCTGATTATTGTCATTTCATCGTTTTGTTTCTTTAGTGGGATGAGAAAAGAACTGTTCGGTATTCGAAATGTTGCAGAAAAAATGGCCAAGGAGCTTTCAGCAAAGATTCGGGTGAGGAACACATTGTTTTCCTCCTCTTTTTATAAATCATTCGCTAATTGCTTTCGATTATGACCGTGTATTTGATGAGGTATACAGGAAGTGGGTGTGTAATCATAGATGATATCTCGGAGAGTTAAATAAATCGGGCAAAATTGTGATAAACATAAATGAAATCTGAAGTCTCAGTTTATCAACTCTCTTGGTTTCTAATAGCACCTTTACCTCTGTCACTTAGGACATTTTGCAACAATAATTAGTTCTCCATGGGTATCTTTTTTTAGTGATATTCTATCAGATTTCACTATCGTGGACAAAGATGCGATATGTGATTCATTGTTAATATTTAGGTCGTTGCTGGCTTTCTAACGTGCCGGCCCTCTGGCTAAGGGCAGTTTGTTTGAAGAGTAACAATGCTGTCTTTACTTAGCATTGGAGGAAAATTAACTTTCCAACAGTATCAAAATGCCTCACCTCTAAGGATTGTGCCAGTGTCAATTATTTTGTTAATACACCGCCGTCATATAAGTGAAATACCCTTAAGTACGGCGTAAGACACCAATCAATCAAATCTTACTCTCTGGTCTGTTCTTTGTTGGTGAGCTACAGGCTGATCTGCCTAACATGAGTAAGATAGCCAGTGAACAATTAAACCAGGTGAAGAGGAAACTAGATGGATTAGGTGAAGGACCTTCGGCTGATGAAGAGGTGAAAAAACGAGAACTACTAGGCGTGAGTATATCACTGTCGATACTCTTTCATTTGATACTTTTTTTGCTATAGCGTGAAAAGTTGAGTAAATTGGGGACACCCTGACTAGTTGTACACACATATGGTATAGCAATATAAAATCAATAATCTACTAACAGTCACTTGTCATAACTTGTTTGTTATGAAGTAATTGGAATTAATGAACTGATTGTATTTTGCTGTCTTTGTTAGATTCTCACTGAGTACACTGGTACAGTGGAGAAAATTTGCAAAGGTAATTACAGCAACCAGGTAAGCAGCATGAGGCTATACACAAAATGGAGGGAAGAAACTTCAACCTTTGCAGAGGAAGTGTCAAGCATAACAGTCCAAGGTAACAAAATCGATTTTATAGTAGTTCGAAAAAGTTTTATGTAACGCTATGTATTTATAGCATTTTGCAAACAAATCTGTAATTTTATTTAAGCTGGTAGAATCAACCACGGAACATTTTATGACAAAATGACACCCTACTTTATTATCTGTATGCACTTAGTCATACTGTTTATACTTGTTAGTGTCGAATATTTTAGTAGGATGGGGAGAGGGAGAGAGCTAATAGACGCAGTCCGACTATTGCAGATAATTTTCAGTAGTTGGATTGAGTTATTTGTATCAGCTCTAGTGGGAAATGCGGTAATGTCTGATATCTCTTTGTATGCTCGGTTTCAGGGGTGTTGACGAGCCTTTCGAATGCCACTATTTTGCAGAATTTAAAGGAGCAGAGAGGAAAGGAACTGCCGGGATTTGTAAACTGTTACCCGTTGTGTGAACAGATAATCGCCCTGTTACTAGAAAAGTGGGCCCCTCCGGCCAATGCCTATCTCTGCAATACATCTAATCATGCTTATAGTATACTACGTGATGTAGCTTCTATGACATTTGAAAAATACCCACACTTGAGCAGACGCGTCAAGGTGAGTCTAGGAATTCCCTGCACTGTAGATTTCGTGAGATTATGACCAGAATAACCAACACTTTTTTTCACATTTCCAACTGAATAGTTGTAGAATGCACACCTCTTTGAGTCTAAATAGTAATACAAAATGTACATGGTATTGAACTCTTAACACTTAATAAACATTTTATTGTAGTTTTCAGTAACACTTAATAAACATTGTATAGGAGTCTTCATAGTAATACTTAATATAACTACATTGGAATATTTATAGTAACTCTTACATGGCATTCTAATCTTTACAGTAACACTCCCCTATAGTATTGACAAATATGTGTATAAAATTGGTGCAACATCTCAGTTTAATACATTCTCTTGTGTTTTAACATACAGCAAATTGTGGACGATAGGCTACAGATTGCAATTATCAATGCGGAAGCTGATATCAAGAAACTGTTTGAAAACGAATCCACCGTATGGACCCAAGACACAACATACAACGCCGAAAAAGGTACAACATTCACTTTATTTTAATGTTTCATCTGTGTTTTACGTCACACTTAATAATTTCCCATGTCAAGCTTCTCTAACCTGTCTGTGCTGAAAGACTGCGGATACTATTATATATCCCACCCAGTGTAGAATTCAATATCACTTTAAATATTCCTTGTTGTTCTAGATCTACTCCGTAAAAAAGTCCACCATCATCATATAATCATTATAACAATAACACACATATGTCTTTTTGCACTTGTGACCATTACATTGAGAAATATTAATTTGGACCTAATTATGGTACAGTACTATTCATGAAGGAAATACAAGAGGGACAATCATGTCCTTCATTTTACTGAAGGTCAATTGTGTAAATTATGCTGTTGGGGGTTTTCAGATGCAGTATTGAAGGACGCAATGCGCTTGAAACCTGTAATTTCTGAAGGTGAAGATCCTGACTGGACTCGTTATGTTCAAGATATCATGGATGGGACTTCAGCATATATGCGGGTGAGAAAACCTGTCTTTTTCTTAGCTCTCAATTGATTTTTTTACGTGGTGCTCTTATTAACACTTAGGTAAGTATAGATAAAACAGTATTGTAGTAAACTGATTTTGTCACTCTTGTAATTTACTCATCTTTTGTAAAGCTTTATTGATTTCAAAAATATTCTTCCAGAATTCACAAGTATACTAACCTTGAGAATGTGCCATTTCTCTTCGATCAAATGTATTGTTAAGCATTAAATTACTTAAACCGAATTACTTTGGTCACAATATTTTATTACAGTTTTTTTAAACCCTCTCAAGATATTTCCGGGGTATCTTATAATAGATGCTGTCCATCTGTCCTTCTCCACTCTACCTGTGGTCTTTGATCTGTGGTCTGTAGTCCATTTTTTAAACCTTTTAAAATATAATCTGGGATGACAATATACAGGGATATGTAACAGCAGGCGTTAACATTGCATTGTCGATGAAATCTAGAACTCGTATGAGGGTTTTAGTTTGCAAGCGAGGAAGGCAGTGGCGTTGAACAAAAATTTGATTTTACTGTTTAATATTTCCATTTTACAATTCCATAGAAAGTATAATTATAACGCAGAGAAAGGGCATTTGTGTCTGAAAACGATCTCATGTTGGACTAGAAAAAACTTGTATTCAAGGATAATAAAATGGCGACGGCGATCGGAACTCTGTTGGTGCCTCAAACCGCTAAGGCAATTTTTATTTACACCTTGTCAACCATGTAAATCCATGAGAGATGTTAATGCTGGTCTAGTTTCAATAACAATTCGGATAATTAATATATAGTATATTTTAATATTTTTTGGTTTATTATTGGCGGTATCACACCAGTATTGCTTTTCGCACTTTTGCGCGTTTTAAACTAATACTTGTTCTATCTTATTATGGAAAGGTTGCAAGTCGCCGTGTGATAGACACCATTCCACAGACCGTATTCTACCACATTCTACGTGGGTTACAAGATCATATAAAGGAGTACGTGCTTGCAGTGGCCTGCAGCGACAAGGAGATCGCAAAAGTGTTCCAGGAGAGGGAAGATATCGCCTACCAGCGTGCAGATCTTACTGATATGTTAAGAAAATGGAGGGAAGCTAAGGAGCAGTTAGCCGCTTTATAAAGTCAGAAGGTGAAGGAACAGTATATGCTTCATCTGTCGATTGCAAACATTTAACACGTTTAGTAAATTATATCATAACATTCGCCTTCAACTTCTTGTGACTTTTTTATCTGACGTTTTGTACATGTATTTATCATCGTATTTGTGACAGCAATATCAATCAAATAAAGATATTTACAAAAGTCTCAAGTTTATCAGCATTTATTATCGAATAATACATGTTGATAACTATTCTGGCATATTCCTTCAAATCCTTATTATTTAAAAAAGTGCATGTCTGAACATTTAAATGCTTCTAATAGTTTGTATTTAGTTTGTTGGTGGTTACGCACATTTTTTAAAAGAGTTTAAAAGCACTTTTGTGCTGTTATTAGTTCTTGATATACTGAGTTTTTTAAATTGGTAAACGGATGCATTCCTCATCATCTTGAATATGTCGTGTTCTCCAGATATACAGTCGGGAAGGTGGAGAAGCAGAACGTTTTGCAGTCTTTAAATATGTAAAAGTGATATAATTTAATAACACAATCAGGAATTATATTTAATGAATTTTATAATAAAAGACTAGGTTCATTTCATCCTAAATGTACACAATCATTACGGAATTTACCATATAGAAACAAACTAAAATGTCGAACTTAAAGGGACGCTACTCTTGAGATACCTGGATCGTTTTACACGGTTTCTTCCCCTACGCCGAGATAGTGTAATACCGCCATCGGTAAACATTCATCTGTTCAAAATCCACCTGCTTGGTTTATGGTAGAAAAACTGACCGGACATAAATTATATAGACACTACAGCACTTGGCCTTGGTGCTCGTGGAATATTATTGCCAGACAACTTGTTTTACAAAACGTCAGGAATTATTAACTTAAGCCGAAAGTTTTGGGATAGTTGAACATTTTGGAATAGGCCTACTTCAAATTGTCGTTGATTGTTTTACAATTAATTGCTCACAAAAATCACACAACTTGACGTTTAAAGCAAACATGTGAATCGAAATAAGATAAATTACTTAATTTAATAATATGTTGTCCAACCAATTGTTTTATTGATATTATTTTAATTGATACTCCTCAAGTGACGATAACGGTGTCTCATCTCACTGTAGTTCCTCTAACCTGTCGTTGGAAGACACTCGTTTGGAATTGCCATCGAATTTTAAGTAATGTGTTTTAGTTCCATCACAGTTATGATCAACCCCTCCGTGATTTACATAAAAGATTTTTTGTACGAAAACGGCTAACGTTTATGACTACTGATCCTCCATCGACAAGCCACTTACCTCTTCCAGTTGTCCTCTGGTAGATGGGAGTGTCTCACGGGGTGCCTGCGGCAGTCACGGGGGTGATTTTTACGAGAAAGAGATGGACAACACCGTCATATAAGTGAAATGCCATTGAGGGAGCTTACTGCTGCCCCTTGTGCTTTCACAGTTAGGCCTACATTGTTACTGGCCACAAAAAAAAAAATATATATATTTTTTTATTAATATACCCTGTTATTGTCCTGTATATGTCGTGTATTGTCTATGTTTGTTGCCTACTGTAAAATAGATATTCAAATTATTATCTCTCTTTTAGAGCCTTGAACTAAATTCAATGCTAAATTATTGACTGGCCAGCAAAGTTGAGATTGATGAAGTGTGTAGCCTACGAGTAGTTAACACAGGTCTATTTGTTCACTACTGAAGGAACAAAAAAGTTCGAATTGACTGGGAGATAGGGTGAGAAAACTTACTCATTTTATTTGTTGTTCATCTCCCCCATTACTTTCGGAATAAAATGGCTACAATTTCATTTTT
Organism: Mopalia muscosa; assembly: GCA_031763545.1. Classification (NCBI taxonomy): domain Eukaryota; kingdom Metazoa; phylum Mollusca; class Polyplacophora; order Chitonida; family Mopaliidae; genus Mopalia; species Mopalia muscosa. The sequence continues at coordinate 1,227 of JARFOD010002474.1, read as the reverse complement.
GTCTGTTGAATTTGCAGTCACTTGTTTTTAATCTTCTAAGGATTCGCTTCCTAGTCAATTCCTGACGAAACAGTACTGCGACAACAACAGAGATTTCAGGATTTTCTTCACATATATTTGTTCATTACCCTCTGAACTTTGACCTTTTGACGTCAGCTCGTTTCAGTTTGACAGATAAATGCCGAATCTGTGTATGTGGTTCCCCTGAAAACATACATGTAGTTATCCAGCTTTCAAAGGTTTATTTTAAAACTTCCTCGACAGTAACGGCTTTCATATATCAACAGCAGAAAAGCAAGACAAGTCTATTCATTTTTTTCCAATCATAACAATGCCCTCGGTTGTCGATCGTACCCTTCATGGTGTGATGTTCCGAATGTAAGTCCCCTGCACTCCCGCTGGCGAGAATAGGGACAGATACATGTTATGTCAATGTGAGTTGGCAAAAGCATAAATAAAATTAATCTTACAGAGTAGCAAAAACTCATCTCACTTGAAGGCATATAATATTGACAAATTACCTGTTTGTAATGTTCAAGTGTAGGGATTTCAGCTTATTCTAACCTGAACATGATCACAGCGGATATGGCAATTTGTCATAATCATCAGTTTATTGCTGATAAAAATAATTAATCGAAAATTACACATGCAGTGGAGATTGAATACCATATGAATATAACTCTCGTGGAAGGTTAAAAAAATAACCCACCTCGTGCGTTATTCTTTTAACGATTCCCTCAAACGTCGGCCACGATCGTGGTTTAGTGGCTAGCGTGTCCGCCGACTTAACCTACTTCCATGCCTTGACCACGGGTTCGAGTCCGTCTGTCCACCATCAGGTCTTTGAATGAGTCACACGATGTGGCTCCGGCAATCGCAGAAGTGGTTTTAATGGGGTTTCCTCTAGGTTTTCCATCGCATGTAAACAAGGAACAATATGGACAATATGTCGTCAAATTAGTGAATTACCTCTGAGTACGACGTTAAACCCCGAATCAGAGAAACAAACAAACATTCACTCGAGCAATTTTCATGTTATTCAAACTTAACCTTGTAATATTCTTTAATTAATTGCGACACAAAAGCCATCCTAACGTATGTCATTTGCAATTTTTGTTAGTGATATCGTGAAATCCAGCCATCCCCAAGAACGTGGTATACAAATACTAAAAAACAGTATTTGCATATCGCAATAAACTTCCTGAGATTTTCCTAGCTGGTACATCG